>JAAEAF010005985.1:0-109951 GCA_011037195.1 Triatoma infestans
AAAGTTGAAAAAGTGGTATTAAACGAAATTTCTTAACAGAAATGGTGCTGTTGTGAATTGTCATAATCTGAAGAGTTACACCCCTCTGCATATGGCCGCTTGTTGCAAACGTACTACTTGTGAGGCAATACTCCTTAAATTGATATCTGCCGGAGCAAAAGTTGATGCTTTGGATGTTGAAAATAGATCGGCGCTCCATTTTGCTGTAGAAGAAAACAACATTACTGCTACTAGAGTTTTACTTGAGGCCGGTCTAGATCCTATGGTTGTGGATTTCTTTGGCAGGTGAAGTATTGCTCATTCTGGAATATGTTTGTGATCCATTGCATTCCTAAAATAAATTAAAAGGAATGATTTGCTAAATTACAGGAATGTAGTTGTATCTGCATGTATGGTTGGAAATATTGAGGTATTTGAACTAGTATTAGGTAAGCTGGGTCATAAATTGGACGTTATTAACTACCAATCTAGGGATGGCTGGACATTACTAATGGAAGCAGTACAGTTCAAGCACATTGATATAGTCAAACTCCTTCTAAGGTAAGAATTACTTGTTTACAAAAATTTAGTACTTTGTGTTTCTCATGCTATTGATTTCATTTTTATTATTAATCTGTTGAAATCATCTTTTAAAAAAATCTGTTCTCAAGTAGCAATTCTCAACTATTAGCGAATTAATTTTCTTCAGTATCGAAAAGTTGTTCTTAATATTATCCATTCCTTAGGGAATAAATAATATTAAGAAAATATAGTCAGTTTTTCTAGGATTTTGGCGACCCTGCATTATTAACAACACGAAGAATATTTACATTGACCCCAACATTTAACAATATACTAAGGGCTTATAGAGGCAGTTATGTATGTATTTATGTGTACCCACAGTCAAATCACCAAACACACTCACACATTGTATCCTTCCAACCTTTACCCAATGCACATTCTAAACAATTTCATTCTTTGTACAACTGGCACTATGGATAGTCTCAATATAACTTTTAGGTTGCAGTGGATTTGACTTTATAACACATTTTATATCTTGTTATTGGAACTGTGTAACTTAATGGAACGGCATTTTCAGTGAACCTGCTTATAATTTTTCTCCAGAACTCTCCTAAAATCAGTTTTATCGAAAAACAAATTTTTTTCTTACAAAAATGAATCACCTATTTTTTCAAAGTAAATTCTAGGAGACAATTTATATCTGAAAAAACATTTAATTTCAACTAAAGTGGTACATTCGCTTAACAGATTTTCTTCAACTCAAAATTTGTGCAATACGTTTATTTATTCTTAATATTAAATAGATAGCATTGGAACTTAAGTCATTTCAATCTATTGAGGAATGACTAACTAAAGGGTGCACGGCTACCAAAAATTCTCCAAAATGAATTATGCTAAAAAATATGCCATAAGGTAGGTTTCTATGGAAACCTTATTTCCACACGGTATATTAATATTATCTATCCGTTGCGACTCAGAGCAATCTGTCAACGCTGATGCAGAACGGTACCTTTCAAGACATCCATAGAGTGGTTCAAAAGAAAATGAATCTGGGATTGCTATTTATATTGAGAACTCATATTATGATTATTAGAAGTTGTTACCTTCTTTTCTGTTCTGTTAGACCTCTCAATGGAGATCGCAGTGGAATGAAGCGTGGCCCTCCCCAATCTAATCTAATATTTCGGTTCTATTCTTTTCGGTGACATGTTTTTACCACATAATATTCTAAATGAATAGTGCTTAGTTTTTAATAAAATTTTATTTTAGCATAAGTTTTTTTTAATCAGTAAATGCATAATTGTTGAACAAAGTTTCCATAGGAAACTATCGTGTGGCACAGAAAATGTTTCAACAAAATTAATAGATCTAAAACGCCAAGTAAAAAGGAAATCGTTACTGAAAACTTTAATTATGACAGATGGGAAAAGTCTTAAGTGGTTTAGAGAATAGGAGAGCTACTGAGATGAGATATTGGCGGCATTAATATCAAATGAAAAAACATTTTACTGCTTGAGATGATCAATTAGGAAAGTTAATACTAATTAATCAATTCAAATCAGTGAAATCTGTGGTTGAGGGGAAAAGGGGCAAGTTATTTTGTATACCCTTTACCCTATCAACTATAAAATTACTGTCCCAAAAAAGTAATAAAGAAAATGAAGAGATAAACAAGCGGAACTTTCATTTAATCGATTTTTACCGAAAAATTCACAGAATTTACACGAAACATCATGTTGAAACTTTCTAGAAATTCTAAATTCTGATTTACTGAAGCATATCACAAACGTAGAGAGAGAAGGAGACCAATTTAAATATAAAAAGAACTTTACTGTTTCAAAGATCTCAAAACATTAATTTCCTTGAAAACTCAGTTTCTAATAGCTAACAAGGAAGACATTCGTCTTCTTGAAGCAATAACAGAAAGGAGAAAACTATAAAATCCAAAACCTTTCTGCAAATTTCCCACTTCTTTTCGAGCGCTCTGTTTTCTCTTATGACTTCTAAATTTAAGCCATAGAAATAAATCTCTAGAAAACTTTTTTGTTTTAATTTATCACCATATCTTTACATCAAACTAGTATTTTTTTTTCAGATATGGAGCAGATACCAGTTTACAAGAAGGTCGTGGCCTTTTAGCATTGCATATTGCTGCACATACTGGCCGAACAGATATTTTGAAATTGGTTCTAGACAATACTCCCACAAAAGCTATAGAAACGACCTCAGTTCTGTCATCACCACGTAGTGTGTTACATACTCGTAGCCTCTTAGCTTTGGTAATAAAGATATTTTTATTATTATTTAGTAATAATAATCCATAAAAAGAAGATATTAATCTTCTTTTTTTCTTAGGCGATAGATAAAAATAGCTATGAGAGTGTAGAATTATTATTATCAAGAAAAGACCTGAGTTGCGATGTAATAACGTGTCCGGTGAAAATGGGAAATGTATTAGTGAGCCCTGCTAGCTTTCTTTTAATGTATGCTGATGCTGTTCCTCATGGTGAAGAAAAATTAAAGATGTTGGAGCTGTTGCTTACTAAACCTGAGCTCGTAGAACCTAAGTAAGTTTTTATTTTTATATTAATTTTGAATTATTTTTCTAGGCTATTTTCTTAGTATTAATACATTTTTTTATGAAATTTATATTTAGATATAAGAAAACTGTTGATGTAATAGATCCTGTAGAAGCTGCAATATCAGTTCATGTACGAAATCATCCCCAGCAAGGCTGCTATTGCTGTAAATATCTTTCATTGATTTTAGCCAAAGGTCAGTATACTTGTGTATATATTATTGCGAATTACTTAGGTTTGCCTCAGATGTAATCATTTTTTTTTCAGCGCGAAGTGCCACTTCTGATCAAAAATTGCAGGCATAAGTAGATATTTTTTTTGCGGTACTACTACAAAGCGAGTTTTGTTACCCACCCGGATCTGTAAAAGCGGTACTGCTTTCCAGGAAACCTAGAATTAAATTCCTTCTTACTTAATTGGCCATTTTTGACCGTTTTGTCGTGATCGCGTTAATCGCGATATACTTGTATATATTTGTGTTAGTCGCTGCTGGCACTTTAACTCAAAACGATATTTTCTGTTTATTAGAATGGAAATATAGTGCTCATTATCACGAACTGTCCAGGTAATTTAGAGAATATTACGTTGTAAGCAGTAATGATATCCTGAATTTGCAAGAACCGGTTCTCTAAAGGCTGGTGATATTTAAGAACGTATTCTGTTTATTTTTCATCTCTCTGAGAGTGGAAGCAAATCCCTTTTTGGTTTCATGACCCTCTTTCGTACCTAAAATTTTTTTGCCATTTTTCAGAAATTTTGCATGCCTTTAGTTCTGTCCACAAATAGAAAAGTGCAACAGCGCACATGCCCAGTGCAATGTACTTTATAATCTCCGACTTATGGGATCAAAAAGAATTAAAACATTTTTATAATTGAAAACTTATCTATTTGGCAAGATAATTCCATATTGACATTCTATTCTTATCATATCTCTGATCAGGTGGATGATGCTATTTGACTCTAGTAGCATCAGCTGTATTGTGATTTCTTAGCCAAATTCGAGCTGAGTCGCTGTAGTCCCAAGATTTCAAATTTATTGCTAGAAGATTTGTCACATTTTTCACTTCGAGGCGATTTCTTTTGTCCGAATTAATTGTGTTCATTATAGAAAACCCTCGTTCAGCCTCTGCGGAACTTACAGCAGTGACTCTTAATCATAACTTATAATTCTTAATACTCGAATTTCATCGCGCATATGTCTTCTATCGTATTGTCGTCGAGTTATCGTAGGAAAAGTATTGAAGTATAAAAAGACTCATTGTTACGTCAGATATAAGAAGCTAAATGCAAAAAATGTAAATTATTATCGGAAACAATTAAGTAATTTGTTTATTCAATTCTTTTTTAGGAGAATAATAAATAAAATTTATTTTCGGAGAATTTACCAACCGTTCGCTAATTTTTTTTAATTTTAAGAACCGGTTGGGTATCTTCATTGTTTGTATTTATTTTTTTCTTGGCCCTTAGTTTGACACTATGAGGCAGTACGGGAGTGACTGAAGAATCACTGGTTGTAAGGGTCATAATCTTTTTTAAATAAATGAATAAATAAATATAATTTTTGTTCATCTAATATCTTTTATGTTAATTTGTTTTAAAAATAAAAAGTTGTTTTTATTTATGTAGCGCAATATGCGTTTTTTTTTTAAATTGAAACAATTTAAAGTGCTTAGGCCCGTAAAAAGCTACAGATATGTGTTGAATAATTATTTTTGTTTTCAGGAGCTAGCGCTGATAGCCCACATTTTTTTCAAGCAGCCCTTAAAGCAGGTTTCACCAGCGGAATTTCATTACTGTTATCACACAGTAATACCCATGAACCTGAGCACTTATTAAAGACTATGTGGACCGATGTACATAAAAATGATCGCTCGTGGAATGGCACAGAGACCAACACATTTGCCTACCTCATGGAACTTTCCACCGATCATTCTGTAGCTTTCGATGCACTTCGTGAAGAGTCTGTTGATGAAACATTAGATTTAGTGCGTAGATTAGTAAAATCAAAAAGGCGGCCGGCTTCATTGAAAAGGTTGGCTAGGTCTTCTTTTAGATCATACCTGCATAAGGAAACTGCTTCTAAGCCCTCTGAATTTTTACCAACTGTGCGACATATCGATGCACCTAAATCTGTTATTGGTTTTCTAATGTATAATGATATTTGATGAAGATATTTTTGTTTCTATGAATAAATGAAGGCAATGCTGTTTTGTTTACAAAAAATAATCTTAATATGCTTATTTAATTTTTAGTGGCCATAGCATTTTTCAAGCACACACTAAATTTCAAGTGTTTATAAAATTACAAATTTCCGCTTCCTTGAAGAACACTTTTTCTTTTTTTAAATTTGTATTTAAACGGATTTAAATTACTTCATCTCTCAGTGTGATATCCTTAGTACACAAATTAATTGTAAGTTTAAGAAAGAGTTAGTGATTGTGGACGTCAGTAACTTTATGTGATTATTACTGGTGAAGGGGCTTTATGTTTTTTCACAATTAGCTGGAAATTATGCTTGCAGTCGTTAAGAGTCCTCTATTTTTATTATATAAGTAATATTATATTTTGTATGCATCTTGATCGAGTGACCATTGTATAATTTTTAAATTAAAAAAAAAAATAAAAATATATATGCAACAATGGGAAAATAAACGAAACTTGTGTACATACTTGTGTATAAATAAAAAACTTTTTATATATTTTTACCGTTGTATTATTATTATTATTAGCATATAATGTTCAGATATTCTACGGCAACACACTAGGTTACAATATGTACGTAGATATTTCTTCCTTTTAAGGAAAATGAATAAAATCTACCTATATACAAGTATATATAATTTTAATCGTGACCTTCGCATTTATATAAATGAGCCATTAACATTCCAGAAGAAAATGTACTCAGCGTTACTTTTATTTATTAAATTGCTAGAACCTCTGGCTTATTGCTTTGAAAGAAAACACAAAAAATTTACTTTCCAAGTCGTCAGCCCTTAAATACATAAAAATATTAAATGGATTAAATGAAAAATATAAAATCGAAAATGGATTTTCGATTCTAGAAGGATCTAAACAGAATAAATATGATCCTTCTTACCACAAAAAATTTAGTTTTGTTGAAGAAATCCTGGAATAAATTATACTGATGAAAGAAGCTATGGTGTAAGAGCCAACATAATGCTCCGTCTGTATAAATGATAAAAGTAATATTGCATGAATTTAATTAAAAAGTACTTATACAAAAATAAAATAGAATCATTGAAAATTTATTTCAATTATTTTTTCAACTTTTTATTGAGGCAGTTTTTGTTAACTTCTTTTAGCTGATCATTTTCGTTAAAAAATGATGTAAATCATTCTTGACAATTTGTGCTTCTTTGTCATTTTTTGTTTTAGAAAATTGGAAACCTAACTTCTCGAATCGGCGAATATCGAGTTAATAGTAATTGTTTTGAAAAAGAGGAATAAAATCCTTTCACAGATTTAATATTTTCAAAAGGCAAAATCAAAGGGATGGATGCATAGATTACGAAGTTGGGTACGAATGCTGGAGGGAAGTGATGGTTTCTTTTTTTGGGGGTTCTGATACGTTTCGAATTTTTTCAAAACTATTTGACTTTCCATTTTCGAAAAATATCATACCCCCACACACATAAAATTAGATGGATGAAAATACGAAAATTGTGAGCACAAAAAAGAAACATGCTATGCCAGACATAGCTCTTGGTTGTCAGAGGGGAAGAACTTCACAAATTGAATTGAAATTCTTAATGGTGGAAATGCGTTGAAAATATCTAAAAACAAAAGAACGTGATGAGCGAAAGTGATTATGAAATATTAAAACTGATGGCTGTTATATAAAAATAATAATGCAAGATTGGCATTTTTCGTCCTCACTGAAAAAATCAGTATCAGGGTAAATTTTAATATTGCAATCATATCAATTTTTAGAAATTGAGTTCTTAACGGAAATGCTTTTTAATTGAAGCCGAAAATTAATTGTGAAGGATTTGGAGTTATGTGTATTTGTGTGTGAGTGTGTAGATAGATGGTTGGATGGTATAACGAGAATTTTAAAAAATTGAAGAGCTCAAACTTTAATTCTTGCTGTTTGAATATCATAGCAAATCTCGACATGAAGCTTTTGGTTAGAAAACCTGGAAGTGTCAATGACTGTTTATTTTCAAGTTTCCTACTTCTGACTTAAAGTATAACATCTTTAATAATAATGCCCAATAATTTTAATAATTTTCTTTTAACCTGATACATATTTAGAAGAGTTTATTTTTATACGTACGTTTTTTTATTTATTCTGAACAAAGAATTGATATCTGGATTTGGGATAAGGGACTTGAAGTTGGGCATCAATCAGTTTTTTTTTCATTATCTGGTTCTGGCACTTACAGGACAATCAGATGTGTTATAAAAAACTTTTGGAGCTTGACGACAAAATCAATTGTAGGAAGTCGTTATTTCATAACATTATTATTATATTTTAATGTAAAGCGCGACAACATTCAAGGTCATTGGCTCCCGGAACTGGAGGCCTCCAGACAGTGTTCTCTGGTACCAGACAACAGGACCGTCAACGGACAATGAGGTAGAGGCTTCAAAAATTCAAATATATCAGCCCCACCCAAAAAGAAACCATCCCTTCTCGCCAGCATCGCGGACCCAATACCTATTCGATGTATCTATCCCCTTGATTATGCCTTTGAAAATATTAAATCTATGAATGGATCATATTCCTATTTTTGAAAACAATTATGTTCAACTCAATATTTGGCCGCTTCGAGGCGTTTGGGTTTCATTTTTTTTTAAAACAAAAAATGATAAACACAAATAGTTAAGAATGAGGAACAGAAAATCTAACGGCAGCACTACTGGACTTGAATCTGGGACATCCGCGTAGGGGTCCTGCGCGCTATCATCCCAATATTTTTATATTAAGAGTATAATATTTGGTCCAAAGATCTTTGGTCTTAATTGTAATTATTTTTTTAAAAATAAATTTTCATCCCACTTCATGTCTGCAGTTTCAATATACGAGTATAATTAGACTAAAAATTTGCTAGGATTACTGCTATTCCCAAGAATATGAAATTATATATATATATTTAAATAAAAGAAAACCTAATATTTCGGACATTTCAAAAATTCTATCAACTCATCCCTGTAGATGTTTGACAAAAAGACTTACCTAGAAGAAACGCAATCACTTAGAAATTGCATTAACATATGTAGTGACAGATGTTATGGATATTTTTCAAAATAATAATTTCACTTCTAGATAGAATTCATTATAGTGATAAAATACTTTTTAAAGATAACAGGTTTATGTTTCAAGGGAAATATTTATTACAAGAAAATATTCTAAAGGAAAAGCTGAATGTTAACATAAAATAATGTTAAGGCCCAAAAATGTTAGATAAAGACCTAAAATACCATAATTCCATTTCAACTTTCTGCACACTGAAAGCTGGTAAGCAGCTTTCCCTTGAAAGCTTTTATATTTTCTTATCCAAAATCTTCTAAAAAACATTCCTAAATCTTTTCAGAAATAACAGTTATTAATTAGCATGAAAACTTATTAACGTTTTACAGATTAGAAGACAGTAAGTAATTCTTCCTCTAAAAAATTAAATCATAGATAAAAAGCATTACTTTATTTTTTAAAACATTTGTGACTTACAGTAACAATTTTTTTATGGGCAAGGAAAGTATAGGAATAAATCGTTGTTTGATTTTTACTTTGTACAAGAAAATACTTTTACTTCACTCAGGCCCTTTTAAAAACTGTAGATTTTGTTTAAATTTTGAAAACAGTCAAGAGTTTTATATTTATCCACATGTTACAAATACATTTACAGAAGGGGAAAAATTGCATTTTTTGTCTGTTTGAAATAGAAGAGAATATCAGTTAATTGTGGAATAAGATGTAGCCCGAAAGGTTGGCACAAAATATTTTTTTAAAAATTTCTTGGCTCATTCCATCCACATTGGTAATTGTTTCACACCATCCTAAAACAATAGACATTTTTGGTCAATTGATAAAACAAAATTCAGAGTATAAATGGATTGTGATCACACTATTAATTACTCAGTTTATTTGATTATTACTAACTGTTTGATGGTAACGTTGTCGCTCTAACGGTGAGCGAGGTGCAATAAATTCAGGTCGATACATGTAGTCTCTTCGCTGTCTCATATCGCCTCCTCTCAGCCATGTGTACCCAACGAATTTTTTACCCACGTTAAACTAGAAGTTTAATAGATTTTTAGTTGTTATGCTGCTATTTTAGATTTAATTTTCTAAAACTATTTCTTTTTTATTTATATAAATAATAGTAAGGTTTAGCCTGTCATTTCGAATTGATTATTGCCATTTGAATGCATAAGTTATCCCATCAAAATGGGGTCACAAAAATTGTAGCTTCACTTGTTTTGAAAATGTTATGATAAAATTGCATAAGAGAAAAGTCGTGTGTGTGTAATTTTTTTTTTTTTTTGACCTAGTCAGGGACAAAGTATGATGATTATTTCAATACGAACCATAGATACAAAAAAAAAATTTTTTTTAGTAGAAATGTAACACTCTTAGGTTTTCGAGTTGAGACCGTGTCAGTAGCCTATGCAATAATGGGCTATAACAAATCAGTGATGTGAGCTAACCTGAAAACCTGTTTTGGATGAGAATAACCGCACAACCCTTAAAAAATTGGTAGAAATAATCTACGTTTATAAATATATTTCTGATTTTTCAAGTGTTGAATTAAAATAACAGTGAAACAGATATAAATGTAAATATCAAAATGCACTTACCCCAGCACAGTTCTAAACATCATATTTTTAAGAGGAAGATGACATTTTGATTAGGTAGTTAGTTGTCCAATTGATTCCATGAAACATAATTATAAAACATATTAATTATTAAACATTGCTAAAGGAAAATTAATTTTTAATTTAATTAAGTATTAAATCTAAAGAGAAAAATAGATATTTTTGTGGTTTTTGTCTTCTTTTTTTATGCAAGTACTAATTAATAGCTTTAGTGTGCCAGTACCATTACTTATTTTCTGAAAATATTAACTGTTAAGTTTTCTTTTCGATATTACAAGTAATCAAGAATTTTTTATTTTTCCATAACAACAGTATTTCAAATATTATGAATGCTTTAAAAAAAAAAAACAAACTCTGACGGTATCTGTCAATGACAGTTGCATCATGCGTTTAGAATATGTTCGGTTTTTAATCTAAAAAAAGTTCGCTTTTTACCTCTCAAAAAACATATTCTACCAATATAAAAAAAAAATACACATCTAAACAATAGAAATTTTACATTAAAAACCAACTGCAAAAAATACATAAATTTAAAAGCTTGCCCGTCATAAGGAAGTTAGTTTTTGACTGAATATTTAACTGGACAATAACTTCTCATATCTTAATATTACAGAAACAAAAAAAAAGCCTAAGATGTGAATCAAACTGCAAAACAAAACTATAAATTTTTAAAACCTAAGAAGAAAGAAAGATGACAATAATATTTAAGAAAATATAAAATTCAATTATCTTAATATATCCAATAACAAAGATATTTTACTTACCCTGCTATCCAGCTATTTAAAAAGCATGAAAATTAAAGGAAATATTAATAACTTTTCACTTTGTAATTAAAACATGCTTAAAGTTAAAGAATTGGTAAATACTCACTTGGCACATCTGTGAGAAAAACGTGAACCCAGGAACAAAGAGAAAAACAAACTATTAATACTAACGTTTAAATAACATAAAGTAATAATTGCTATATTTGTAATTGATTTATCAAAAACTGCTGCTCATTATTGTAAGTCTACTTTTTGAAAAATGCATCTTCTTATAAAATGATTGGAATATCATTCAAAAATGTTTTTTTTTTGAATGATTAACGTTGAATGACTTTATTTGATAAACCAAATAAAAAAAACTAGTTATGTTTAACAATGATTGCAAACCGTTATACCATGAGCAGAGTGTAATATTAGTGTTATAATAGAGGTGTATCAATTCATTATTTATTATTACCCCATGATTCAAACAATAAAAATCAAACTAAGGTTGTAAGTCTAATTTTAAAAATGTGCTTTACATTCCTTAGAAATTGTTGTTTTTCAAACTACTTGTACTGTTTATGTCTTTACAGGCGTTGTATTTGTAAAGGAACCAATAATTAATGGGTCAAAATACTAATCTCTAACTTTATTCATATTTTAAATTGGAACTGACAAAAAAACACGTACGGGAGTTATATTTTAATAAACGTAAGAAGGCGTACTTGCCACATCCTGTATAACAGAAAATTATAGTGAATTTCACTCCAGTGACTTTTCATTTAAAAAAATCAGATTCGGAAAGTGTAAACTTTCTGATGAGCCTCGGTCAAACCAGTTATTAGAGTTTGATGACAAGAGCAAAGAATAAATATTGCATGGACAATTAGACGTTGCAAGAAAAATCCCACAAATATAATACATTTTGGGGGACGAGGAATCATGAATCATGCATCAAATTTTCTCAACATAGCGCGACAGATCACCATCTGTTTCCAAAATTTGTTGAATGCCATAATAACAAAAAAAAAAAAAAAATTAAGAATTAAGAGGACAAAAGATGAGGAAAATCTTTTGGAAAATATATAATTTATTAAAAAAAATAGTTAAAATTAGAATTTTTTTAAAACCCAAATTTGAAAAAAAAAGATTACTTATGGGATGAACCACAATTTATGTAATATAATATATTTATCAAGTAATAGTAATATAACTTTCAAAGATATAATGAATAATATCTCACTTACCAACTGAAATCCATCAAGCAGCCAAAGAAAGAGAAATGAACATTAATTTTAAATTTATTTAGCTTTTACATACCAAGTGAAATTAAAATTTAGTTTAATTGCTCATTTTAACTTATTTTTGGAAATTAGCTAACAAGAAAAATAGCAATCGAATCCTGTACAAACACTGCAAGTCGGATAATTAATTAAATTGTTTCAATTTAATTGGATACTTTTTTTTAAAAAAAAAAATAATTTTGAGGCAAGCGAAACTTACATAAAAACAAAATTTCAGCATTTGCAATTTAATTATTTTTATTACCAGATTGGCTAACAAATTGAACTAAAACTAAACCTAGGCACTGAAATAATAAGTAATTGGGTAAGAAGAAAAAGAAGGCAACAACATTGTTGACCAAAAGGAAATTCAATTGAGAATACTAACGCGTTCCGCATGTCGATGCGTTCCGCAAGCTCCCTTGTACTTTCTAATGTTGTGGTTGAGGAATAGTACACTTTTAATACTTTGAGGAAGTGGACTTCTAGTACCCTGGAGGTTTAAACTCATAACAAACAATCAGGGTCAAACTTTGTTCGTACAATTGTAATTAAATCACAAACAAATTCTGAACTGGTTTTCCACGTCAACATATCGTAAAAAAAAAAGGCTAAGTTTTTTCTTGTAAATAAAAAATGTTTGGACACTTTTTAAAAAATACTGATTTCGTTTGCCTTCAGACTTTTTAATGAGGTAAACTATATTTGGTATTTAAATACTTGTGCAATATTTGTTGTATTTAAATTGGACTGTTTATATTTTGTGTGTTTGATAAATAGATAGTTAATTTTATCAAGCATGAGTTAAAAAGAAATTTAAATTAAATTGGATTCATCAGGTTTCCATGATTACTGTCAGGCAAAAGCCTAGGAATAGGATATAGGAGATGCGCATCATTGATTTTAAAACCAACATTCAGTTATTCCTGGAATAGGCTTTTTCAGAGTAGCAGCTGGTTTAAGTTTTGGACCAATGTCCAAATTGTTTTACAATATTTTTTTTTCACAACTGAACTTAACTGGTATTCCAAAGTTGCTATAAACAGTTATGTATCAAGTAGAACTATAAGAGATACCTGTACGAACATGCTGACATAATAGCTTATATATTGTATAAGATGGAAGACTGGGTGGGAGTAGAGGTGTATGAGGGTAATTCAAGGTGTGACATCTCGGTAAGCCTAGCAAACTAGCTACAGTCTTTTGGGCAGAGCAAATCGCAATAATTGTCTGTGCTATTGAGTTAATGAGATGAGAGATACATAAACCCGGAGTCATCTTCTTCCCAGAGAGCCAGGCTGCACTACGAATCATCAACTCGTATCAGATCAACTCGAGAGTGGTGTGGGACGGCTGGCTATCCTCATGAAAATTAAGCCAACATAAGGTTTTTATATCAGAGACATTTTTCGTGATAGCCTGCTTCATTTTGTGATCATCAACCGGTTTCGGGCGTTCGCCCATCATCAGGATGTTTGTGTTGAACAGTGTAATAATATAGGCTTGCACAGAGCAAATACATTTGATACACACTCGAGTGTGTTGATACTCCACTATAAAGCCGTGCGGTCATACGGATGACTGTGGGCCCCATCAGTGGCCACTATAGACTTATTAGCACATGTATCGCATGGACCTGCCAACTAATAGAATGTGCAGGTTTTATCAGGAAGAAAAAAAAACAGCATTGCACGTACTGTGACAGGGACTTATGTGGCTGATGTTTTTCCTCATTGGGGAGAACAAATTGACGTCGCCAAGCTTTATCCAGGAGTCTCTCTCCAAACTGCTAAGTCTAATTAAACAGTTATGCCTGGAGAGGGTGCTTTAATTTGTGGATGTCTCAATAGACCCATGAAGATCACAGTGACATCTATCTGTAGTTGTATAGACTTTAAATCTAAATTACGCTAAAATTTCAATATAGAATCAGGATTACATATTATAATTCACATCCTAAAATTAAAGTAAAACTACTAGACTCTCAATCAAGTGATTAAGATCACTTACTTGATATCGCATTTTATATTTATTTTTGAAGGTAAGTAACATGACAATAGGGTAGCTTTGCGTCTACCCTATTACAAAAAAAAAATTGCAACTTGACGGTTTCGAAAATGAAATTAGCTCCTTTGAAAAGAAGTTTCAGAGAGTTTGTGCACATTTTCATTGCAAAGAACTAATTCAATCAAGATTTCTGCTCTTATCGACTTAGTTCACATTACACATTAATTAGAAACAGCAAATTTAATAAACTAGTTGATACTCCGAATGAATTTACACACAATTCCATTGGCAAGCTGAATTCAAAACACGAAAGAAACAGTCGATAGCTGGCTAATCAATTTGATGTAAATGTAATTTTAGAGCCGAAAAATCATAATGTATCTCGAATGGTTTGTTCGTTACTTTATCATTTAGGAGAAGCTGCTAAACATTTATCATGAATAGGAGACACTGCTAACCTGACAATTATCTTTTCAATTTGGTCTTAGATCAATATAGAATGAAGAAAATTACTGAAATTTCCTTTTACCCGAATGACATGGGAACATATGCAAGTTTGCTGGCCATAACTAGATATCACTCAATTCCCTTGAAAATTTGTTCAAAGCATTGACATTATTGTTCTACAATTGCTTATCTCAAATAGACTTTAATTCTGATAAACATGCATATTTGTGGAACCATTTCAACATACATTTAAAAAATATGGAATTTGTTGATAAAAGATATATCGATATTGGTAATAGCATAAAAGAAATTCGTTACCACATGAATAATTATATAACCAATTTATATTTATGGAATGTTATCTAGTTCCATTATTAGTTTATTATGAACAATGATACCATATATATCTCCAATGAAACATCAGATCACAAAGAATACATTACAAAGATTTTATATGTGGTGGGTCTATTATAGATTGTAGTCACGCATAAATTCTATTAAATTGTATTCAACGGAACACATTCTTACTGTCTCACTTGATAATCTCTTATATATTCTTATTACTTTAAATGAAATGCAGCCTACTTAACTTACGCCTAGGCCCTTATCTATCTATCTAGCATTAACCTAGTCAGGCGATTTCTTTTTCTTTTATTACTCCATATTTCGGACCATTGGAGCTTGAAAATAGTTTGGCCCTTCGTTCTTTATGGGCTGTCCATGATTTTCATGTATTTTATTTTTTAATGCGAATCTGTCGTTGATTTAATGGCAAATTAATCTTCAGTATTTCATTGGGTTCCTTTCAGCAGTTCAACTGTGTTACTATTTCACAGAATATTTGAACATCGAACTAAATATAAAGTCCTTTGAAATTAACTTATTATATTATTTCTTTATACCACCCAATACTTAGCTGTTGGAACACTTCTGTAAATTGTTAACTTGAGCAAAATTAATAGAATTATCTTCCTTTGGGAGCTACGGCATATTGGCATAGAAAGTAATGAAATGACCGATATTACGTCTTAATGGCGCAGAATCGTCTTAATGGGGCAGGAACCATTTTGTAGAATAAGAGGCAGTTTCTTCAGGAATAGCTCAGAAATGAAGTAAAAGGCTGGTGAGTACTGTTCTAGAAACAAACTCCCAGGACTATGGCAGTCTGACCTTGCTTTCAAGTCAATTTTCTCGGGAAAAAATTAAAAAAAAAGAGTTACTTGAGTAGACAGTATTTACTTGAGAAATAGGTATTTACTTGAGTTGACAGTATACGAAGTTATAATCGTTGGAGCAGTTTTCAAGAAAATCGCGAAAAACTGAAAAAAAAATCAGTAAAGTCGCACTTACGGTAGATGGGCTTTGCCCGAAACCTTCGTATCAGATATAGTACCAATACTTAATAACAAGTTTGAGGTTCCTACGATTTTTCGATTTTGAAATATTCTGTTCACATTTAGGGATCTCAGAACATGTGTTACCGATGAAAACTCAATTTCGAAAATATGATACGATCGCATTACTAGGAATCAGAGAAAGAACTAATAACTGTCATATGCTAACAGGCTTTCTTCATGAGGTATTATACTCAGGTGACACCTGCATTCAGTTGAAGCTGGGCATAAAACGTAGGATGCTGCAGATTCTGTGGAAAGATAAAAGTGACACCTATTCACTTTCTGAGGGACTGTGAGCTTTCGTAGAAAAAGGTTTAGAAGACTAAGTATATAATAGCTGAAGGAAAAGTTATCCACTCTCTTCTATCCTAATCTTTAAATTTCTTGGAGTATTGGAGTTGGATGGGGTATTGTAGGTTGAGAGCCGGCACTAGTAGGGGACATACTAGATCTTTCAAGGTCGCAGTGCACTATATCTCCCACCAAAAAAGTTTTTTAATCTATTCGTCACAAACTCCCAACAGTGCTGTTTATATTGATTGATTGATTGTTTTACCAGACCAACATTGTACATGTTATACATGGTATATATAATATATAATAATATATATATATATAACATCTCAATGATGAAATAAAAGTGGGAAGATCCGATTAGGGCATCCATAACTTTACACTGATTTATTAATATCACCATTTACGCGTAAAGGTTTAAGTAAACTAAAAAGTTATTATATTTATTTTTATTTTAACACTAAACAAGGTATCAGTGGCGGCTGGTGCATAAGCACTGCAATACTCTAACACCCCCAGAAAGTAACTGCCAAAATTAATTTTTATATTTATGATTAAAAATTATAATAACATAACAATCTTTGCATAATTATTATTTAAGTAAACATTAACAAATCCGTTTTTAAAAAAGAATTACTTGATGTTGACGCTCCCCAATTCGCAGTGACTAATAATGGTCATATTTGGTTATTTCCAACAAGCTTCGTTTACCTTCATAATGTGGCACAACTAGTGCTATTGTAGCTGCTCGGCGGCTAGTGTTAATGTAATTGTGTGCAATATTGTAGGTTACATTAAAAAATAAAAAATTATTTTTATTGTGATCATTAAAGGTTTAACGGTAATGTATGTTTTTTTGTATTCAATAATAATATTTTTTGTAAAATAAAAATATACAATAAAATAAATATTATTTTATAGGTTTATCAAGATGGGTGTTAGTGTTGAATACTAAAAAAAATTGAATTTTCTCAATTGACATTACCTGAAAAAATTGAAATAAAAACAAAGATCATTCCATTTCTAACATTATAATTCAGCAAATAGCAGTTTTGTACATGATTTCTCAAAAAAATAATTTTAATGAAAAAGTTATTGAAAAATTTTATGAAGCTAAAACTCGAAGAATGGATTTTATATTCAAATAATTTAATTTTTTTTTATATATATTATTTATTTGAGAAATCATTGTTTTTTTATATAACAGAAACTATCTTAAAAAATGTCCGAGTGAATTTATTTTTAATTAAATTGAGTTAGATTTAGATATGTTCCGTTTTACTTATACAGCACCCCTCAGCCACACGGGCCGCCACGGCAAAGTATATTCACGAAAGTTAGTAATATTCCTGAGCTAAACGTGTTGGACCAGTAGGTCTTCCTAAGAATAGTGTTTTTAAATAATATGCTAACACATTAGAAAAAAAACTATTAATGGCTTCACAAATACTCAGTAAAACCTATCAATATTTATTGAAGTAGATGGTCCCAGAACAAAAAACAAAAACACCGTTCTCTTCTTTAATAAAAGATTAATTTGGGAAAGGATATTTTACAATCACTGCACTATCCCAATAGATCTAATTTGACAACTATTTACTTAAAGCACAAAACCCAGGCCTTTTAACCTATTACCTTGAGTCATCTAGTAAATCCTGTTCATAAGTTGTTAGTTCTTTTCTAGAAAATGGACTTCATTCAAGTACTTGGATCCAAAGAATATGCCGTTTCCTCTTCTTCTTTGCAAAATCTGCAAGGGCTGTCACTTGCCAACTCCATATAGTGAATGTTCTTTTTAGGTCCGTAATGGGCTTGTACTTCCTTACGCTTGGTGGAAATGGTTCTCTTATAAATCTAGTCGAATAGCTATTAATAAACATTTTCGTGTCTCTCCATCAACCTGTGTTATCAGTTCTGAGATTTTTTTTTTGTGCATCCCTGTTGTGATGGCTTTTCAGGATTTGCTTTCTATTATGATTTGTTCCTAGGTTAAAAATGCTAACTCTACTTTTTGCAATTTTTAGTAGATTTAATGAAATGAAGTTATGATATTATTTACATTGAATATCACGAATACTCCTTACATTTCAAAGTTACCTAATTAATCTTTAATATTTTGGGTTTTTTCTTGATAATTGTGAACCACTTTCAGCCTGAACTTATTTATTTTTTATTTGTTATAACAGTAACATTTTTAATCCTTCTGCTCTTTACGTTTCGGCATTGCGCATGCCATTTTCAAAAGAGGTAATATTTTTTATAATAATTTTCATCTGTAATTAAATTGTACAATTTTAAAGAAAAATTAAATTTAATTTAAAAAAAAACATATATAAATTTAAATTATTCATTTTAAAAATAAAGAAGTTCAGGCTGAAAGTGGTTCACAATTATCAAAAAAAAAAAAACAAAAAAATTAATAAGTTTTAGCAGCCTAAAAACAACCAAACTCAAATTAATCTTTAATTTCATTAGATGATGTTAATTATTTTGCTAATGAGGATCCATAAATTTATTTGTCTAGATTATTAATAATTACATTTTTCAAGAACTTTTAAAATACATTTTAGGTTTCAAATTTAAATTTTCCATTTTTCATTTATGCTTTAATTTTTCAAAATCAATAATTAAATAGTGATGTGTATGTAATTTTAATTACACATCTGATGTGCACTATTTACTTTATGGAAATATGGTTATTTGCTTCACGAATAATTATACTTGGAGATCTTTGGTCAATATCCAAAATAGGTTTAATGATAATCACCCATAAACTGTTATTAACAATACTTGTATAAAAGATTACTGCTGAAATAGATAAGTTGTTATATAAATAAATGATCAATCACAAAACTGTGATGATAAGGTACTATTTTCAGAAGGGGAAATTTACCGCTTTAGTAAAATATATCAGAGATTAAAATAGATTCTATCTAACAGGTGTCTGTGACATAAAATTTCTGTTGGACGGGCACAATAGTAATGAATACAAAGTGCATTCACCTTCATGCCTATTGAATTGCATTTAATCAATTAAATTATTTTAAAATAAACATACTTACACGGCCACCAAGGTTTGACTGAAACAAACAAATAAATTATCTCAAAATATAGAATAAACATAATATTAGTGCATATACAACAATCCAGTGTGAAACAGTCACATTAATTTCTTTTAATTACATTATAACTGACAATTTTCTTTGAACTTAAAATTTGTCAAAAAAAAACCTACGCTCCTATATATGGAGTGTTTTCTTTAAAGCATAGGAACTATTTGAATATATCGTAATCCATCAGGCAGCAGCTCGATCACCCTCTCCCCCAAGCTTGTAATGACAGTTTAGAGTTAAGCCTAGAGACATACATTCCCAGGATCTCTTGAAATATTTTTTTTTTTTCCAGAAATGTAAATGATAAAATATAATGATAGGTCCTCCCTGTTTGTCTAGGAAGTATACAATTCCGTCTAATTGTTCAGCTGATGAATAGCTTAAGTAACGGCGGCAGAAAGCTCGTCCGGAGATGAATAATGATGTCCTCGCACAGGTTGTTTCAACTTTGGGAATAAGTCAAAGTCTGGTGGACCTATGTCAGGACTGTAGATTGCAAGAGGTAACACTGCCCAATCGTAACCGAGCAGCTTTACCATTACGACACGGGCGATGTGCGGCCAAGCGTCATCGTGGAGAATGAGTAGACCAAGCGCGAGCAACTGAAGTCGGGTTTTTTGCATTTTTCTGTTCAGCTTTTGAAGGAAATCACGATAGTATACTCCTGTGACACTTCGTCCACATGGAATTCTGTCTATCACGATGATACCGAGGTGATCGTAAGCAAATATCATCATTTGTTTGATCTTCGACAGAGCTCGACGAAATTTTTTTGGTCGTGAGGAAGATTGGCCTCTCCAATTGTTCGACTGTGATTTCAGCTCACATTCAAAGTCTCTAACCCATGTTTCATCAAGAGCACAATGTCTGTTCAGCACTCAAGCAATGAGGAACCCATCACGCAGAAATTTTGATCTTCTTTCAAATCATTTATCACAATTCGGAAAACGGACGTTGTTGGAATCCCTATGACTTTAACACTTTCCTCACATATCGCACGACGATCTTCTTCAAGGGCATCTACCACCAGTTCCACTCTATTCATATGTTGATGTATTCTGCAGTCCTGTCTTGCGTCATCGTTTATAATCACACAACCTTCACGAAAACGATTAGCCCAACAAGAAACTGTACTATGGTCCACTGTTAACTCGTCGCCCCTCTCACTTGAAGCCTTGTGAATTTCAGTCGGATTTTTGCCACATGAAGTTTCGATCTTAGATCCTCAACAGAAGTCACAGTACATGGAACAGCTGCAGTCTCCATTTCTAACTTGCGTTATTAATGAACCAAACAAGCTATCGCTGAAGCAATAACATCTATTTCTTCCTCATGTCTTGAATTGCAACTAACCTCACATTCATTTTCAACGCATCCTTCCCTTCCCAGTCTTACCAACCCGTGCATTACTTATGAAATGTCCCTCGTATATTGAAATTTTATACATATTTACAAGGAATTCAACTTGTGAATAATGTAGCTTTATCTAACAAGTTTTCTGTTAGAATAAACACATATATAAACCATTAATAACAACATGTTCTTCATACTCAGGGGACTTCAACCCATGTATTTCTGATGAAAACTCAATTTCTAAAATTTGACATTACCACAATAATTCTTCCTCACAGTAGTAAGAAAAGAAAATTATTAATTGATACTTGTAATAGAGCTCAATATGACTATGTGGTTTATTTCAGCAGTTACCAATAATATGTAATATTATCAAAGGTCATCTAGATATTTTGTAAACTTCATCTGAGGAAAATTTGTCTGTTATAATGATTATAAAAGCAATAAAAGAAAGTTATGTGAGTGTTTGACATCTCTGTTTTTAAGCAAGAGTCCTTTCTCCGTGTTTGAGAATTAAAAGTTAGTAATAGACAACATATTTATGGAAAACCAGCAATATGGAACATATTTATGGAAAACCTTTTATGATTTATATATTTTGTACATTTTTGAATTAAATAAAATTATGCAATTGTGAGTTTGGTCGCATGTTCTGCTGAGCATTACTATGCCCTGCATTCCTTATTTGCTCTTTATTGAGGAAAAGTAAAAAAAAAACGAAATATATTATTTACCACAAAAAGAAAGTGACAATTCTGAAGAAAATAATCATTGTATAATCTCAATTTTCAGAAAGCCTTAGTTATAAGAGAAAATTATAAAAGCGGCGCTACCATTGTTATAGACCTACCTAACAGCGAAACATTGAAAATTGATTATAGTGATGCTAGATATTTATTGATCAATTTACTGATAAAAATAATAATAATAATAATTCTTTAGAAAAAGATTAAATATATATATATAAAATAAAAAGTTATTTTTAGTATAACTGTGCACCGATATTAACAATAACAATAGTGTAATTCATAACAGGGTCGGTCCATTATTTGTGAACAATTATGTATGTTTATATGAACAAATTGTTTAATCCCAATTATAAGTATAATATTTAAATTATTGAATTTAATAAAATTACGTAGCAAGATACTAAAATCATTTGAATTATATAGTTAATAAAACAATGGATTATCAATGTGATTAATATTGAATGCATTCCCATACAAAAAAAACTATTCCAAATATACCGTTGAATTTATTTTTAGTAAATTCACAAAAAACATGTTTATTTATCTCCTTATCAGGTTGAATTACCAGAATCAAAATATTAATACAAAGCTTTTGTAAAAGAAATTGGAAAAACAATTATCAAATGTTTCATTTTTTCTAATTTAATTTGTATGAGGAAATGTCAAAGTATCAAAACTGAGTTTTCACTCCGGAAATACATGTTTTCAGGGCCCTTGAATTAAAAAAAAAAACAAAAAAACAAGTTTTTAGCTAATGGTCAACGTTTACGTGTAATTTTGTGTATGTTGAACCAAATATGTAAAAAAATGAATAGCCACAGGAAGCTCAAATTTACATATTGGAAGCACAAATCGGAATACTATTATATTGAAAGGTTTTCATTCGTAATTTTCTCAAAAACACTGCGGAACACTGTTGCTTGTTTAATTAACAACGTCCAAACATAACTATTGCTTACTTCTGTTTTTACTTTTTCCTACTCCTAGTAAGAGAAAGTATTGTAATCGTGTCAAATTTTCAATATCGAGTTTTCACAGGAAATGTCCATTATGAGGGCCCCTTAGTTTGAAGTTTGGAGTGAAACATTCACACAACTTTCTCTTACTCCAGTTCTCAAAATTATAATTGACAAATTTTATAGTTAGTGTACCAAATTTAATGAAATTTGTCGAAAACTAAACAATACTGTTCAGTAAAAGCGCACTTCCGGTTTACTAATTTTCTTGAAACTTGGAATTTCGACAATCCATTTATTTCTAATTAATTTTGTTTGGATGATAGAATTGTATAATCAATTATTGATAGCACTTTAGAGAAAAATATAACCCCACAACCCTCCCCTAAAAGTGCCCTTAAATGAATTTTCCCAGAGAAATATTTTAAATAAAAGTTGTACATCTTTGTATGTGTAGTTTATATAAGAAGTTTCAAGAAAATCGTCGGAGCCATTTTTGAGAAAATCGTAAAAAAATGGAAAATCCATTCATTAAAGTGGCAGGTACTTCCGGTAGAGGAATTTTTACAGGTGACCTACTGTCGGTACCTATGGTGATACCTAAACTGTATATCAGGTTTGAAGTTTCTATGAGTTTTCGTTTTTGAGCTATGCTGTTCACATACACAAACATACCATTTTCTAAAAACCACTTTTTTGGACTCAGGGGACCTCAAAATGGATATTGCCGGTGAAAATTCAATACCGAAAAGTTGACATACTAGGAGTAAGCGAAAGTAAAAATGCACATAAAAAAAAATCTGGCATGAAACACTCACATGACTTTCTCTTACTTCTTTCAATAAATTGCAAAATTCAATAAATTAATATAAATTGCCAAAGTTTATCCATCGCAGCATGTATATTCCTGTTGTTCCTGACTGGTTTCGGATTTTCATCCATCGTCAATGCAAATTCACCAATTTCGTGTAGAGATTTCACTTCAATGCAATGTTTCTGTTACACTCGGACACTTGTTAGTTTGTTGTATGTGCGGGAGGTTATAAAGTGACATAACCTTATAACCTCCCGCACATTCAACCAAACCAACAAGTGTGAGGGTATGTAAAACCAAAGCATTGTGTTGAAGTGTACTCTCTACACGAAATTGGTGAATTTGCTCTGACGATGGATGAAAATCCGAAACCCTTCAGGAGCAAAAGGAAAATGCATGCTATGACGGACAAAATACCAGATTTTACGTATTTGTTTATATAAATTGAGAAGTGGTGGGGGATAGTAGCAGTTAGGCCCAGTAGAGCCCTCTTTCACTCATAACCTTGCGCAATGGCTATATCGATGAAGGTCTACTAAGATTCGATTGTTACAAGTTGAAAACTTTTACCAAACTATTCAGGGTTTTCAGTATTTTGGAATTTTCTCGTAAAAGATTTTCTTTAAATTTGGAATGCTAACTTCACAGATAAATCTATCATTTTTATTTGAAATATTTTCCAACAAAAACAGGATTTTGGGACTTTTGGAAAATCATTTCTATTATCGAATATTTCTAATTTGCTGTATATATTCCACTTCAATACCTTTCAAAACATTGTACATTGTATTAATTGTAAATTTCAACATAAAAGTTGGCCCTCATTAAGAATGTCCACCGGTAGACAAATATTTAACATTCTACTGGGATTATACAAACATCAATTATCATCTGGTACATTTGTTTTGAACCGTTTGATTGCTGGATAATCAATCATTAAAACGACAATGAATTTTGTTCAAGTTAATGTTATAATAAAGAGCAAATCTCTGTTTATTTGATCATGAGTTTTAATTATATTTCATTAGAAAATCTGCCCTTTATTAGTTCATATGTGTTTTATATTGTTACACCTGTAAAATCATGTAAAGTAATGGCAAAAATTAACTGTAGATAAAATACTACATTCACTTGTTTATCATTTTTTTATTTATTTAACTGACCCTAAATAGAAAGACTCTTTATACTTATGTAACATGAATAAATAGATTTATATAAAAAAAAATCTGGTGTGAAACACTCACACAATTTTCTCTTCGTCCAGTTTTCAAAATTGTAATTGACAAATTTTTATAGTTATTATACCAAATTTAATGAAATTCAGCGTTGTTTTTATGGAGAAAATTGCGAAAACTGAAAAATCTCTTCATTAAAAATGCATTTCCGGTTTAATGATTGTTTTTTTTTTGAGACTCGGAATTTTGGCAATATATTTATTACGAATTAATTTTTGTTTAGGTGGTAGAATTGTATAATCACTAAGATAGCACTTTAGTGAGAAACATAACCTCACCGCTTTCCCCCAAAACCCTCTTAACCCTTAACTGGTCGCGCTAGAAATTTTACTCTCACAGTCGCGTGGGGTCCGTAGAGACCCCAATAAAAAGGAAAAAAAAGGTTGAATTTTGAGATAACTTAACTAACCGAACTTTTAGAATATTATATTTATACATTTTAAATGAATATACTCCTGTTTAGAATCAAAATTATATTTGCCAAAACTTCACAAAAGGATATATAAAAAAAAGTTACATTTTATCTCATTTTGGTTCATTAAAATAGCCTTTGTAATTATCATTTTTCCTCATTGCATTCGGTACACAGTACAGTACAGCACAGGAAGATACGACATAATATTATGCTTTCTAATTCTAACATTTACTGTAAACTTCGCATTCCTCCGTTTACTTATGTACATTATCTCTTCCAAAGTAAAAATGATCCAAATTTTCTTCTAATGTCAATTCTTGCTGCACATCTTCTTCCTGCTTACTGACCGAATCGTGATCACTATTTTGTAATAAATCATCATCCTCTGATTCTTCTCCACCACTTCTCTACCTAATTCAACTTCGAATTCCTGTCTGTAAAAGTCTTCCAAAATTTCCTGCTGAGGTTTAAAAATTTTCTGTTCCATCCAAACAAATGGGATAAAATAAAAAATATTTTGTTCAAAAATATTAAAAACATACCTAATGCCTTAAATATATCAATTCAAAAAAGAAAAATAAAATATTGTAAGAAGAAAGTAAAGAAATTCCCTTACCGCAGAATACAAAAAATATAACCTAATTAGTCGCGTGGGGTCATTGTTCACTAGTATATCTTAAGTACAAGAAAGGTTTACTCACAAAGCATATTCTGAACAAAAACATTAACCAAACCTAGGAAGGTAGAGGGAGTTTGAAGGTTGTGGCGGAACCGCCACTTCCTACAATAGATAAATGAAAAGTGCTGGGGTCATATTGACCCCGCGCGACCAGTTAAGGGTTAAATGACCTTACCGAATGAAATGTTACAAAATTGTAGTTCTTTGTACGTGTATTTCACATACACATTTTTAAGGAAAATCGCAAAAAAGCAAAAGAAAACATTCAGTAAAGTGGTACTTCCGGTTGAGGAATATTCCAATCAGATAACTTACTTTATCGGGGAGGTTATTTGATGGAGGTACAAGCTGATTAGCACTCATGGCAGTGAGTACTTTGACGTGATTACATTGTAGTCCAGAAATATAGTTCTACATCAAACACCAATAACATTTGAAATCTGACGTCATAATTATGATCTGACGTCATAGTCAGAGATCCCCCCACCGCAGGAATTCTTTAAAAATGTTTCAATAAAAGTGATAAGCACTTGTGTGTGTGTGTGTGTGCGTAGATCTATGCAAAGTTCAAAGAAAATCGTTGAAGTCATTTTTGAGGTAGTCGCATTTCCCATGGATTTTAACAGTATGCGGCAGTGGTATACACAAACACTTTTATATGCACATATAGATCATCGCTATACATTTTTCCGTATTCAAGGGACCTTAATATGTATTTCCGGTGAATTCTCAATTTATAATGTTCATAAAATTTATGAAAGTAAGAGAAAAATAAAGAAATTTTTATTAAAAAAAAAAACAAACAATAGAAATATAAATAATACTTACTGCCCGTTTGTCCATTATATAGTTATCCATCGCCTGTGGCTTGATGTCGCCCACTATATAAGCATCTAAAACAAGAAAAAATATCAATTAAAAATTAGTAATAAAAACTAAGAATAAAGTTTAAAAATGAATATGAGGTCGTTGGCACCTTGCAATGCAGTTTTTTTTTTTTTATCAGGAAAGTAGTCTAATAATTAGATAACATGACCGACTTTTCTGAAAGACCAGCAAACAAAATAAAATAAATTTAGTAAATAAACTGGAGAGCGAGATAACCTTTATTATTAAACTTTCTTATATTAATACAAGTTGTTACAAACAATTTTGTTTAAAAGTCTTTGTCATATAATTTTTTATCTTTAAATTATTTGAAAACGTTCTTCTAAATTTTATTATTCTTTCCAAATTAAAATTGTTTTTTTTGCACAAGTTGGGCTTTTTTTTTGGGTGGGAGTTAATAAAATGTTTGTACTCTGACGGCAGAGCATGGTCGCACTATTTCTTTTTACATTAATCCGTTCCTAGTCACATGTCCCAAACGTTCAATTAGTGAAATCATTGAAAACATGAGAGTCAAGGATACTTTTTGTTGTTGACTTCAAATAAAAAAGAAAAAAGAAAATCTGGTGTGAAACACTCATACAACTTGCTTGCTCATACTCCAGTTCTCAAAATTATAATTGACAAATTTTATAGTTTGTGTACTAAATTTAATGAAATTCGTCGAAAACTAAAAAAAAAACTGTTCAGTAAAAGCGCACTTCCGGTTTACTTTTTCTTGAAACTCGGAATTTTGGCCATCTATTTATTTCTAATTAATTTGGTTTGGATAATGATAGCACTTTAGAGAAAAACATAACCCCCACGCCTCCCCTGAAAGTGCCCTTAAATGAATTTTCCCAGAGAAATGTTTTATGTAAAAGTTGCAGATCTTTGTATGTGTAGATTATATGGGGAATTTCAAGAAAATCGCGAAAAAGTGAAAAAAATCTAAACGGTATTACTGGGAAGAGGAGGAAAAATGTTTGAAGTTGAAAGAAAAAACAGCCACATTGAAACAGGGTGATGCGGGGGATAGACTTGAACACACAAAAATAGAAGCATAGCAATTAGACGATGGTAAACAGCTAGACGAGAACCCCAGAGAATTTAAGTTCAATGAAAAAAGAAAATTTAACGAAATTACTATTTACACGTATAATTGCAACAATTATTAAATATTAAACAATAATTATTAGAAGAAGGGAGTTAGTTACCTGGATGACAGTAGCTAGAGATAGAAGAGAATGAGAAAGTTTGCAAACCGTGTATTCGACAGTGTGGCTATATCAGGACTTTTAATTCAAGATATTAAAATAGATTAATGTAAAGTAAATGGCTGATAATAAAATAAATGAGTGTAAAGAAATAATAAGTGAAATAAGCAAAAGTTATAAAAAATAAATAAAAAAAAGAACATATGAGAAATTTAAATGTATACATGAAATTTAATTCTAAATACGATTTGAGAATAAATAAGAGTAAAAATTAGTTTAATTAAAACAAACTTAAAAATGAATGTAATAACAGAGAAGAAAAAATTATTTAATTTTGCAAAAAAAAGGATTCAACTTTACAATTTCTATTTTTTTACTTTATCGATGTAATTTGACACATTTAAGTAGATTATTAACAGCACTCTAACCTTTAAAGGGCCACGGCATAATGCCGATTTGTTTATTTATTATAAACAATAAATGACTATTATTATTATTATTATTATTATTATTATTATTTATCATTAGTAAAACGTACAAACACAGAGAAGAGATAACAAAAATTATAAAAAAGAAATTTTATTGCAAAGAATGAATAATCACATTACTTTATAATACGGTATAATTAGCTACTAACAAAACCATTTAACTTAATTTATGTGTATTTGTTAAAGAAGCGTAAAATTGAATGTAATAACACTACCACTGAAAATAAGTGGCTCTTGATGTGGTGAACAATGTACTTACCTACAGCCTGCGGAGAAATTTTTATTATGTGCTAATAAATGTTGGTCGCCGATTGGTTATTTTTAGAAAATTAAACTTGTTGCCTTTCTAGTAAATGTAATTTGGTCAAGCCCGGGCATCTATTTGTTAATCTCAACATCTCATTCAGTACTTCATCTTGTTGATTAATGATTTTTTCAGATTTGTAGTAATGTGCAAGTTAATAATTGTTGAAGAATATACAATTTACAGTTGATCCCAAGCATTGTTATTATTAAGAATACCATTTATTTTGAATTTATAATCAGGAAATTTGAACTTATTATAAAATATTCGTTAATGAAAGCTAATCAGATTATATTAGTCAGAATTTAAGTGCACATCACATTAATATTTTATTAATTATTGCCCCGCTTAAAGGATTAACCTTTTACCTCTCTTCTGCCAGCGCACCATTTTAATTACTTCCCACTAGTTGTGCTATATTATCACGTCTCAACCGACTTCCGACTTCCCATATTCTGCATCGATGGCACCAGGTACGTGAAATTTAAATTAAAATCTATATTTATATTATATTTTTAAGGACAAATACAACAATAATATTAATACGTTATTATTTTAATATGAATAAAATCGCAGAGATATTTTAATAGTCTAGTCAGTGCCTTGACATTTAATAAAATTTAAAATTAAAACAATGCTTTCAATAATACAATGAATTTTCCCAAAATTCTTTATTACATTTTGGGAAAAATATTAATCTAGTTATGAAAGAACTTAATTTACATTTTGGAAAAAAATTGTAGGGAATGCAACCATACTTTCAGACAGGTCGTGGCGCTTAAATCCAGAGTTGTTGCCTTGATGTGATTATCATTCCAGTGATTTCCATTGTACACGAAAACTATTTTCATAATTAACGTACTGAAAGGTTTTAGTTTATTGGCTTATTTAACTTATTGTTCTTTGCTCGAAAAAGTTTGCATCTGTTGCATGCAGTTTACTTGAGGGAGTAGCGACCCAATAGGTTTACCACACTCAGTATTGCATGCATTTCTTCAGAAAAGTACACAGTAACTTAAACTACATACACTTCTACCCTTTACAGAGAAGGACAAACGAGTACAAAAACTAGGGTCCCCGTTACTAGTAAATTGAAGTAAGCCAAAGGAGAAGGAAGGGATTAGTTCAGTGTTAGCGAGCTGGACTGCAACTCGGAGGTTCGAATCCAGCATGCTGCCCTTAGATGTACTCTTCCTAGTAGTCTCTACAGTTCACTGTCCAATAATGACAAAATTGTCTTTAGCTAGAGAACACTGCTCGGAGGCCGGTTATGCACTGAGGAGGCTCTGGGGCACAATAGATCTTTCAGGTAGCAGTGCAATAATTCCCAATAACAATCGATTGTTCTTTATCATCATTTTGTCTGGTATACTTATACTTTAAAAAAAAATATGACATATATATGGCGAAGTTTACTTGAAAACGTTTCCCAAACAAAACGAAAATATTCCAAAGTAATTCAGCATGTTATAGTTTTGAGATATTTGGTTAATTTTACTTTCTCTTTCTACTGTAATATTGAAATGAAATACATATTTTAAAAATAAATAGTGCAAAACATGTTCATATGTCCCTTAATGGTCCCTGAGTGCCTCCAGGTTGTCACAAGGATTATGTAACTACAGGTCAAGAGATGTATATCGCATTTGAACTAAAAACTAATAAAATGGATTGAGCTATTTATTGTAGTTAATCACAACTTTAGATACGTAAATGTGTAGATAAGTTAAAACAATATTCATTTCTAAATTCTGTTATAAACTTCAATATTTATATTGAGTGTTTCAAATAATAAGGGAAAGGAATATTGGAATTAAAAAGATAAAAATCTCACCTTAAAAAACTAACCCAAAAAAGAAAACTTATTAGAAGTTCTGCGCAACAATAATTTGTATCAACCAATAATGATTGGGATTTAATTTTAAGTGACATAATTTAACCTAAGTGACTTTCTGGTTTAACAGGTTTTACCATTAATATACTGTCAGATGGATTATTTGGTGAATTTCACTTATCTAAAAAAAAACTCAATGGTACAATGTATTACTTTAAAAGAAGAATATATTTTTTTTATTTATTACTATGCCCTATAATTATACACTTGACCTTTTAGTTGGCTAAGATTATTTTAATTCAACTTGACAAAATATGTATGTCATTAGGTCAAACTGGTACAACTTGTATCATGAAGGTATATAATCATAACTTCACTATGTTTGTTCTGAAAATAAGATACAAAAACATTTCCTTAATGCTGAACATAGAGAGAATATATTTATAATGAAAATGAAATGAGAATATGATATATTTCTAACAAAAACAGAGTTGCAACCAACTATACAAGTCTTTTAGAATTTAGATTATTAAAAAAAAAATATATTTTTTTTTAATACAATGCATATGGATTATAAAAATAGAAATGCCTGAACAGAACTGATAGAATTCTAGACATAACATTAGTTTATAATCGTAACATGTTTTCTAGCAAAGAATAAAAGTTTTCAAACTGCCTAAAGCAATATCAGTGTTTCCTCAAAACTCGGTTAGTTTTCGATAAAACTAGTTTGCTGGACAGGGAGATTGATAAAATCTCCCAGCCAACCCAACATGACATTTCAAGGAAAAATAAACAAGGTGAATATCTTCTACCTACAACTGTGCACAACCTGTCATAACATAACATAACTATCGCCATAGTATTGATTAATGGGACATTAATGGAGATTTTGTCTAATTTTATATTGTTATATTTTATTCATTTTTAACAAGATATATGATTTGATTTTATCACTCTTGTAGTGTTTTTATTATAATTAGAACTATTATTTATTAAAAGTGCTTACATTACTGTAACGAGAGATTACTTGTTTTATAAAATTAATTATTAATTCATTGAATAACGCGTTTTGAATAATGAGGTGATCCACTTATAATAATAATAATAACTAACATCTTTATTCATTAATATTAAAAATCCTAAATTTAATATTATTTTCTCTTGCATGCTGCATGTATAAAGAAAAGTTTTGTTTGTGTGGTCAAATTTTCGAAGCTGAGTTGTTACTGGAAATACATGTTCAAGGTGGTCTACTCACATACTCACTACACAAATAATATATGTAGGGCTATCACTTTTATTTGAAACATTCTCAGTTTTCCGATAAAGACCACCAACAGCTTCCTTTAAACTTGATAAAGTTGTTAAACTTTATAATTTATGAGCTGGATTCTTATCTTGAAGGCAGGCAAACAGGCAACAATTAGAAAAACTTAGGCTGAATCCGGTGTCTTTTGGCACCGGAAAAAGGAAATGTAACTATAACCTACAAAGCAGTGTGTTTACTGCAAGAACGGTATCTACTATACTTGAAAGAGAAGAACTGATCAGGTTGGATCTAATCAAACGAGATAATGATCCCTGGCAGAGGGACAGATATAGGACATGTAATTCTGGCTATGTCTGACATATTTAGGTTACACAAAAGAAGAAGTACATTGTGATGAACAATTATGGGTAGAAGTAAAGATGGTAGAATGTTGAAGGTACCTATGTCTACTCTTTTAACGGGAATAAATGCACATTAGGTGAAATCTCAGATAACAACCAAGCAGATCGGCTATTTGGAGAGCTCTATGTGGATTGAAACAATTCCAGAAGAATATCATGACTTCTACATAAACATTGATTCTTGGACATCATTAGATATGGAGAACTTCAGAATTCATTTACCTTGAAGAAATCAAAAGAATTAACAGACAAATAGTATTTAGATTAGTTAAAACGCACGTTACTTTACAGGGGAAAAACGTACTGATAGGTTGGCAAAAGAGAGGTCCATATATGACTTTGGAAGTATATAAATTCTTCTAAAGAGAAGGGGCGACAATGGGATCTCCATTAGAAGTCTTCCAATAAAGGCGGTCTTAACCACTAATTTATCCTCTGGTATTTTATCCATGCATGTTGATTTTGTTCCTGACCGGTTTCGGATTTTCATCCATATTCAGAGCAAATTCACCAAGTTCGTGTAAAGAGTTCACTACAACGTAATGTTTCTGTTACACATAGTAACATATACTTACAACTTCCCACATATATACAACCAACATACTAACAACTGTGAGTGAAACAGATGTTACATTAAGTTGAAGTGAACACTTTACACGAACTTGGTGAATTTGCTCTGACGATGGATGAAAATCTGAAACCGGTCAAGAACAAAATGAATATGCATGCTACGACGGATAATATACCAGATGTTTCTAGCATTGCGGACCTATTCACATATTCAACTAATTCATCCCTTCTTTTTAACATAAAGAAAAGCTAAACAATGAAGCTAAGGACACGGAATGATGTAGGCCTACCTTAATCGTCTGCCAAATTCTGGACATTTGATCGAGCTACTGTTGTGAGTCACAAAGTGAACAGACAGTAGAGAATTTAATCTTTTGACTGGTCTAGTCTTCGGCAACTGATCAAGTGGGTTGCGGCCTATGTTGGCAACTGGGCGCCTTCTTCCAGTATGCATCAGTTTTTGAAATTAAAATAGGTGGACAGTTTGTGAGTTTTGTTGATATTGTCATTGCGGTAGCTGAACGAGAGTGTAAAAATATTTTACTCAGGTGTGGAATATTAGATTTTTTCTGCAACCATATTAAATTGGTTTTTAACTTATATAAATATAAAAAATATGAAAAAGTGCAAATATTGAGAATATTCTTTCATTTATGTCAAATACTCCCACTCTCTTAACTTTTACTCCTCAAATCTGTTGCTACGTATTTGGCATATAGTTCGTAATGCGTTCTTGATTTCGTGTATTGCCGCTGATGACGGGCTAATTAGAAATGACTAACATTACTTAATATCTCATATGAGAAAAAGTGATATGGCTGTTTTTAATTTTTCTCACTTGTGATTAAAAGTATAACATCACTCACCACTGTTATTTTAATAATTGTCACATTCTTACACGATTGCAGAACAAAAAAAAGTAGTGTATTTCTTTTTCGATGCAATCTATTAATTATACAATACATACGTATTAAATATTTAAATAAAGTTTAGCATTATTATTTGTAGTTTTATTAATAACTAATAAGAGTTCAAAATATTATTAGTTTTACAAGTTGAAATTTTAATAACTTGATTTCATTGTTTATCTTTTTAATTATCGTTAGCAGTATTTTATTATGTTTTACAATTGTTAATTGTTTTTATAATTTGTGTTAATGTAATTATATTTGAATGACAATTATTATTATTATATAATTATTTCAAGTATGTAATGACTTTGCGGAACATACTACTATCAAGAATTTGAAATAAAAAAATCTGGTGTGAAACGCTCACACAACTTTCTCTTACTTCAGTTCTCAAAATTATAATTGACAAATTTTATAGTTTGTGTACCAAATTTAATGAAATTCGTTGAAAACTGAAAAAACTGTTCAGTAAAAGCGCACTTACGGTTTACTAATTTTCTTGAAACACGGAATTTTGGATGGACATCTATTTATTTCTAATTGAGTTTATTTGGATGATAGAATTGTATAATCAACTATGATAGCACTTTCGAGAAAAACCTACCCCCACCCCCAAAAGTGCCCTTAAATGAATTTTCCCGGAGAAATGTTTCAAATAAAAGTTATAGCTCTTTGTATTGTTAGTTGATATAACAAGGTTTTCAAAAAAATCGTCGAAGCCAGTTTTGAGAAAATCGCAAAAAAGTAAAAAAAAAAAAACCTAATAAAGTGGTATATCCGGTTGAGGAATTTTGACAGATAACGTACTGTCAGATCCCATGTTGATACCCAAACAGAATATCAAGTTTCAACTTTCTACGGTTTTTCGTTTTTGAGCAATGCTTTTCACATACGTACACACACAGACACAGACCATTTGCTAAAAACAAATTTTTTGGACTCACCGGATGTTTCCGATGAAAACTCGATATCGAAAATTTGACACAATACTAGGAGTAAGAGAAAGTAAAAAACTTGATATACGAACTACATATGTATATACATCTATCATTTTTCTTAAAAATAACTTTCCGTAGATGGTTCTGGGGGAACTGGAAGTCAAGTTTTACTCATGTTATTTTAGTGTATGTCCCCCCCCCCCCACCACTATAATATTAAAATTTAGTCAAAATTGCTACATATGAAGTACATTTGTCAATTTACAACTAAGTGAATTGCATCAGAGAAAGTGCGGGTTTTATTTTACACCGGATTTTTTTGTCACGTTGAAATTTTCGTTTGTTGGGGACAGATTATTTAGTGCATAGTTTGCTTATTGTTAAGCTTTGTCCATCATGGTGCGTCTTGCTCCTCAACAAAGCCCAATCCTCCTCTGTTACCGTATGTAAAATGCCCATTTTTGGATACTATGGATACTTTTTGTAACAACTTCTTTATTAATGGCTAAAAATGTGCTTCTTTTTTTCAACATTATGAGTTGTATTTTTATAGCCCTGTTTTCAAGACTGAACACTCTTTAGCTCATGTCAATTTATTGGGCGGGTCATTGATGATCCGGATTTAAAATGGTACGACTAGTTGCATCATTAAAATGGCTTACCATTCCTCAGATTATTAAGAATCAAGATACACAGGGTGTCCCAAGGTATATGGATAACGTCTTTTTCTCGGAAACTAAGATAGCTAGAAAAAAACTAAAAAATACGTGTCCCCCGTAGTTTTTTGTTAGAAATCCAATTTTAATTTGCAAATTTGTTTTGGTGCTTCGAGAAGCGAGATACGGCGCTAACTTCATTTTTTCAAATGGGGAGGTGTGATTTTTATTTAAGAAATAGATTCCCCTCTATTTTTTGTAAGAAAAATTTACTTGAACGGTGTTTTTCTTTGAGCGATATTTTACAAGTTATGAATGAAAACATGATTCATATAAGAAATTTCAAAATGATATTATAACGGTTTTTTTGATTGAATAAGAAGAAAAGTACTATTTTATTATAAATTTTACTCCTCATTAATTACAGATCTTGCTCGAACTGGCCTCCACCATTAGAGATGTATTTCTTTGGTCGTAAGGTACAATTGGGAGGAAAAAGCATGTGTATGCATGATATACGTACAATGTTATATCAACCGGAAATACCATTTCTCTATCTCTACTTTGAATAAAGCGATAAAAGGACAATTATATTAAATGTCAGCTTATTTTTTTTCAAAAAACAATGTCACTAGATTTTCTAAAACAAAATGGCTTTGTCTGATTAAAAGTGGTTTTATCAATATCAGATTTAAAGAGTTAAATATGATTGAGAACAGTTCCTAGTAATACAAATAAAACTAATACATTTTCTAATTTAATAAACTACAAATGAATAAATGATTAATTTTATTCCTAAATATTTCGCTTCTTTTTTTTCCTTTGCTTATCGCTCAATTTTTCCTAATTAAATTTTGGGGTTTCAATTAAAATTTACAATAATATTGTTAATCTTCTTTTGTCGGTATTTAATTTAAAATAATATTTTAAGCCTAATATTTTTTTTCTGTGTGTGTGAACCATGCAACTAGTTATAATATCTAGTGGTTTTACCTTCTTATAAAATCACATTATTCCAGTAAAAAAAAGAGAAAGGTAAATGAAGATTGTTGTGTTTTGAATTTTAACTAATTCTCTCTCTCTGGTCCTGATGAGTGCCAGACAGATATCTCTGTAGTTTGTCAGCTGTGTCCAAATGGCACCACACATTACCGCTTGTGTCTACAATACTCTGTTATTCACTTTATACATTCACAAGCTTTATGTTCGAATTAAACTTAACATTGGACATCTTTAGAAACAAGTCTTTTGTACAAAGTTTAACAGTAATTTCCCTCTAATGTTGACATTGCATTACAGTCACTCTGTAAAGGTAGAGGAGGAACACTATGGTTTTTCAATAACAATATAGTTTGTTCTTAGTTTTCTAGTTAATATACACTTGATAGTTACCATAATGGATACCTCCAATAGTAATACAATTTGATCCATTCCACCTTACCATTTTATACAATTTTTACAGTTTTATTTTAAAGTTACTCTTTCATCCGTATTTTATTAGTTATTCTAATTAAAGGAGGCTTTATCATATCCAACTTACGAGGTGCTATAGACCTTAAGGGGTCCATGTCACCAAAGTTTTATCGTCATTATCCCTCTACCTGCAGCTTCAGTCTTTCATTCTACTTTTTGGAGCTTTTCTCATTCTGAGTATCAGTTCAGGCATCGTGACTAACTTTTTTTTTTTTACAGCAAGAGAAATCCTTTGCATTTTTTCAAACTCACCAAAAACTCACCATCAGGTCTTTTATCCGTCGTAGCATACATATTGATTTTATTCCTGACCGGTTTCGGATTTCCATCCATCGTTAGAGTAAATTCACCAAGTTCGTGTAGCGAGTTCACTTCAACTGTAATGTTTCTGGTACACTCACACTTGTTGGTTGTATATATGTGGGTTATATACATATGGGATGAAAATCCAAAACCGGTCAGGAACAAAATCAATATGCATGTTACGACGGATAAAATACCTGATATTATCCAGCATTATGGACCCATCCACATTTTCATCAAATACCATTTTGTAATAAGCATATTCTGTTCGTAAACGCTTCAAATTCTTTGGCTTTTTTTGATTAAAAAAAAATGCTGATTTTTCACGCCTTATTTTATTGATCGATTTATTGAATTAAAGCTACTGCAAAGGTTAAAAGTTAACTGGCATTTTTTTCATACTGAAGTATCCCTGCAGGATAAGCATTTATTTATACAGTGTAGCATGTTTTGCATCTAGCTCTTGTTTAGTTTTAGGATAAGGATTACGGAGGGGGTGAGGAATATTGAGTACTCCCCCCCCCAGGTGTGTGGTTTGTGAAACAAAATGTGTATATGTATGTGTGTGTATATACATATATGAGCGAGTGTGGGTGATGTATGGGGCATATATTATTACGTTAAGAATATGTTTGTATACATAGTGTGTATAGAATTTTATTTTAATATTTTTTGTGGTTGCATGTATTTATTAGAATGAAAGTATTTATTTATCACGTGATTGTGGATTATTCTCTATTTTAGATTGTATTTATAGAGGAATGTAAGATTGGTGCAAATGGGTGGGTGGGTGGTGAGGAATACGGCTAGGGGTGGCAACTTTTGGTCGTCTATGAAGTTTTCCTGTACTACTTTAATTAAAGGAGCCACTGGCTCATGGAGGGGCGGGTCGAGTCAGGATTGGCTACCCCGACAACCGTATGATTGTGAATACGAAAATGTGTAAAAACTGTAAATATTTTTAATTTAAGTTAATTATTGAAGGGGGGGGGAATTGGCATGTATGTAAGAATAGGTATGTTTGTATTTATTTTGTACGCATGAAATAAGTATGCATGTATTTATTAATTGATATGAATGCATGATAGGAATGTGCATATGTTGGATATGGGCAATTATGAAGGAGGAATATACATCATAGTGGCTTATGGCGAAGGCTAATGTCAAAAAAAAGGGCATTTATTTATCGACTACATGTTCCATCATTGATATGACATGTAATATAAGATTATATTAAGTTTAGCACATAAATTTGAACAGTATGGGTAAGTATTTGTGATAAGAAAGAAAAGGAAAATAATAATATGAAAACAAATATAAAAACAAATAAAATAAAATAACAATGTAAAAATATAAATAAAAAAGAAGTGACGAAATGTCCTAATTATAAGTCTCTATAATCGATGGCCTCAAAGAATGAGCGGAATTAGAGAAAATATTGTTAAGAAGAGCCCTTTAAGTTAACTGGCTTATAACTAAAACTAAAAATTATAGGTTATTTATCATATCAAATCTTGGGAAGGGAATAGCCTAAATGGTTAGCGTACTCCCACGCGGTTAGTGGACACCCACGCGGAGGACCCGGGTTCGAGTTCAGTGTGCTACCCTTAGATTTTTTCTTCCTAGGAACCTCTACAGTTCACGGTCCGCTGATGGACAGTGTTGTCTGTAACGAGAGAACACTGTCCGGAGGCCGGCAGTACACTGAAAAGGCGCCGGGCGCCAATGACCATAGATGTTCACGCGCCTTAATCTAAAAAAAAAATATCAATATAATTTTTCTCACCGCCATTAATATAAAAAAAACGAAAGATTATAATAAAATATTTATAAATTTTATAAAAATCAGATTAAACAACACTTGAAATATTCAAATTTAATATTAATCAATTGAAAAAAATAAATAAAGTGAAATTAAAATAGATACCTACCAAACAGTAGGGAAGCTTTAAAAGATTCTAAGTAAATTATATGAATTTATGATGGACCAATTAAAAAATAAAAATAAAAAAACTAGAGAAAGAAGATAAATCTAGATATATAACATCTTTACAACTAGTTATATAATAAATCTTATATTTTAAAACAGAATTTCCATTTTTTATCATTCTCTCTCTCGCTCACATAATAAGAATTAGATATCACATAACTAATATGCAACTTAATTATTCCAATCAGAATTTATAAACAAACCTAAATTTTGCATATCCCTTTTGCCAGCTTGGAGAACTCTTAATTGGGTCTTTAATATTGTTTATCAAATATCTTCTGCTACTTTTTTAATGGATACTTAATATTATATGTTCATAATCTTCAAATTCTCCACACAATATGCGAATATTATTAGGACAACCTTTTTCCCACGCCGACGAAACCTCACATTGTTTTTGCATTTAACTAATAATATTACGTTTCTACTATTACGTTTAAACTAATAATATTACGTGAGATTAAAGAAGAAACTTAGTAAAGTCTTTGCAGAGCATACAGATTTTCTAGCACACGTTTTTTGTTTAGTGTTCCTGGAAGTAAGCTGGTCCTCACGCGTTGGGCTAGTGGCTAGGGCACTCGCCTTTCGTGCGAGATTTCAGGCTTCGATTCCCATGAGCGCAAAGTTTGGTGTTGACCCAGCATCGTGATAAAAAGTGGGAAACTACAGTTAGTAGCGCCCTAGTTAGCGAAGGCCGGAACTAAACGGCGTGCTACCACACGCCTTCATACACTATTTACACATCTTTTATACTCACAATCACACGGTTGTCAGGGTAGCCAATCCCGGCTCAGATGCGCCCCTCCATGAGGCAGTGGCTTCTTAAATTAAAATAGTGCAGGAACACTTCCTACACGACTAAAAGTTGTCACCCCTGGCCCTGTTCTCCCTCCCCACACACCCATTTGCATCAAACTTACATTCCTCAATAAATACAATCTAAAACAGAAAATAATTCAGAATCACGCTATAAATACTTTCATTCTAATAAATACATGCAACCACAAAAATATTGAAATAAAATTCTATATACACTACGTATACAAAGATATTCTTAACGTAATAATACATGCCCCATACATATTTAAATCGCTGTCTGGCAAGCTTTGGCCCTTCATGGGTTGTTGCGCTATAGGGTTTTTTAGGAACTAAGATGTGATTTTCATGTAGTATCCATAAATGGAATATCAATTTGAGCTTCCTAGTGTTTTTCGTTTTTGAAATACTATGTTCACATTCATAGACCATTTTTTTCCTTCATCTCAAAGGGACTACAAAACATGTATATATGCAAACTCATTTTCAAAAATTTGACAAAAAATCGCCATACTTACTCTTAGTAAGAGAAAATAATAATTGGAAAAGTCTCTAATGGTTTCCATTTAACTTAATACTTTGTAAAACTCCCAAGAGACTTTAAAGACTGTTATTCTAATTAAGGAAAAAGTTTATTTTTTTTTTTTGTTTTCATTAATTCTAAACAGAATTACTCAAGTAAGTTATGCTAATTTTATGGGTAAAGTATCTAAATTAAATCCTTTTATTATGAACTTGTTTGAGAAACTAAATAGCGTATATTCAAACTTCATTACGAAAACTAAACGATAGCAAGACAGATGTTTGTAGAGAAATATTTCTTTTTTAAATAATAAAATCTAATTATAAATCAGATTTATTCTAAAAATTTGGTTGGAACATTTTCACTACTTTCTTTTGCTGCAAATGTTACAGCTATAATTGATCATTTTTTTTTAAAAACATAAATGGTTTACAAGACATGTTAATCACCTAGATCTTACATGTAGAACATGGGCAGTTTAAATTTGGCTTTAAGGTCACAGTTCTCCCAGAGCTTCCAACTAAAATAATTACTCGGTAAAACGTTTCAAACAAAAGTGACCGATCTTTGTGTCTGTCGTATACATAAAAACTTTGAAAAAAAAAATATATCCATCAGAAATTTTTGAGAAAATCTTTATAAATTGAAAATTAGAATTTCCGATTAAGCGAGTTTTTTTTTCAAATTAATAATACTGCTTGGGTGAAGGAATACTGGAATAGGAATATAAAGAAATAGATTATTATAAGAAACCCTTAGAGCCTATTAAGTGAATTTTTGCCGAAAACAAATAAATAAACAAAACAAATAAAAGTTGTTAGCCTTTCTTTATGTAGTCTTTGGATTTTTTAAAAATATTCCTCACGTCTGACGTCATCGGAGCCTGGAGCCTTCTCAGTACGCTGTCTATCGTTACAGACTACACTATCCATCACTAGCAAAAATCTAAAGGCAGCACTGCTGGTTCTTGAACCCGGGTTCACTCAGCGTTACAAGTCCAGTGCCCTAGCTCTGAGCTAATCCCGCCCCTCTTTTGTATTAATTTATACTTCACAGAAAATATTTACAGCGATTTTCAAGAAAATTAGGAAACATTTAGTTACGTTAACAGTCGGTTAACCGATTTTGACTAAAACAAACCGTATTGTCAGAGAATCACTAAAACTATGATCACAATTGCACTAACATCGATTGTCAGAATTTTTACAGAATATATCGCTGATGAGAGACAATTTTGTCACAATGACTCCGAATTTTTATACTGCTTTGTCAGTTTTTCAGTAGACTGGATATTGCTAACAGTAAGTACTATGTTTAGAGACGAGTCCTATATTAAGATATTAATTATAATAAAGACGATTTCTCAATAAATAAATTTATATTTTTACGTTCTCTTAGTCCTAGTAAGAGGAAGTATTGTAACCATGTCAAATTTTCAATATCAAGTTTTCACCGGAAATATCCGTTTTGAGGTCCCCTGAGTCCAAAAAAGTGGTTTTTAGCAAATGGTCTGTGTGTGTGTGAACAGCATAGCTCAAAAACGAAAAACCTAGAAAGTTGAAACTCGATATTCCTCAACACGTTATCTGTCAAAATTCCTCAACCAGATGTACCACTTTACTAGTTTGTTTTTTTACTTTTTTGCAATTTTCTCAAAAATGGCTCTAACGATTTTCTTTAAACTTGGAACATCAACCACACATACAAAGAGCTACAACTTTTATTTAAAACATTTCTCCGGGAAAATTCATTTAAGGGCACTTTCAGGGGAAGGGTGGGGTTATGTTTTTCTCTAAAGTGCTATCATAGTTGATTATGCAATTCTATTATCCAAACAAAATTAACTAGAAATAAATAGATTGCCAAAATTCCGTGTTTTAAGAGAATTAGTAGACCGGAAATGCCCTTTTACTGAACAGTTTTTTCAGTTTTCGACGAATTTCGTTAAATTTGGTACACAACTATAAAATTTGTCAATTATAATTTTGAGAACAGGAGTAAGAGAAAGTTGTGTGAGTGATACACACCAGATTTTCCCAGAAGGAATGGTGAATATCATACATTTCTTCCCTTCATTTCAAAAAAAGGAACAAATCCTAAATATATGAAAATAAATTAACAAAACTTTCTATTATGTGTTAAGAGACACTTCCTAATTATGAGAAGCATCTGAACTCCCGAACAGCATTTCGCCAGAAAAAGGACTGTGGTAATCTTAAATAAATTACTTTTGATTAATCCATTCATTTGTACTCCATTTCTTCTATGCTGAATTTATTTGATATATGATTATAATTTTAATTTCAGAAAGTTTCAAACCAATTCCTAAATAATTTTGTTTTTTGCTTGTTGGTAGGCTAAGGGTAGAACAATTAGCAAGAGGTATTATAATTGATTACACATCAAGGCTAAATTTATTATTTTAGTAACCACAATGGCCAATGTCAATATGTAAATAGTAAATAGTGTTGTAGTTTTGGCGGGCATAATAGCAGCTGTTTGGCAATAGTACAAATGGCGCTTCACCATTGCTAGATTATGTATGTATGTCTTCTGTATGAATAAGTGCTACATTCTTGGGTCTTCATTCAATGGTAACAATTCAAAGATATAATATTATTTCACATGTGTTCTGATTTATATCATTTCTTTTATAGGAACAGAGAGGTATCTCTTATAAAAGTGGATGTCCGATTATCAATCACATTTCTTCTATGCTGTTATTTACAACTTACACGAATTTATTATATTTTCCAGGTAATATGTATTTTTATTATTTAAAAAAAAAAAAAAAATGAATCGATGGATTATAAATTTGAAGCTACAGTTTGAATGAATCGGTCTTTTGCAAAAATTAAGCATCCATGATTGGATTCCTTCTTCCTCTAATCCAGCGTAGTTCCTTTCTGTAGAAGATAGATTTACGTAGGCTATTGTACTTCTCATTTACTCTTAACCTCAACAATAGCCTTCATTAATAAACGAGCCCAGGTCTACTAGATTTAGCTCCAGAGATGTTGCACATTTGGAAATTGCTTAAAATTCCCTGCACTATGCTTTTATTACCCCCCCACAAAAAGGATTTGCATCCAAGCATTCATTGAATATTTTAATTCTATTTCGGAAATTTTAATCCTGATAGTTTTGTTTCTTTCTGGGTGACCAGGGTCCTAGGAAGTTCATCCATCATCACATTCTTGATGAACAGTATGAAATCGTCAACAAAAGGCGTAATGCAGTGTCCTAACAAACATTAATTTCATAATCTTTGTTACAAAAAATTGCATTATATTTGCTGTCAATTTTATTATACTACTTATCAAAAAATTTAAGCAGGTTCAAACTTTCATTGATCAAAATATTTAAGAGGTTATCAGTAAAATATCATTCAATCTGAACTCATTTATTAATTTTCGTCGAACATATTAATCTGATCGAACCATCGGTGTGAATTGTCTTTTTGATCAAAATCTAAAAAAAAAAAAAACTAAATCTTTGACGCATTAGCCCGGGCATTGCTGTCAGACAGCGACTTCTATGGGCGTTATGAGGTCAGTAAGTAAAGGTTCCTGTTGCCGGTTAGTTCTGACTTTCGCTACCAGGTTCACTAATATACTCCCCACTTTAAATCTCGATACTGTATCAGTATCACATGTGCCTCTTCGGGATTCAAAACTAAACTAAATTAGACAATCTCCGGGTCTCCGCCTTTCTAACATATATCTTTTATTTATTATTATTATTATTATTATTATTATTCTAATGAACACTTCCTCCTTGAAAAGCTCCTCCACTGTTCAGACTATTTACTTTCTGATATGAAAAGTATAATGCATTACAGTTTAGTTCCCAGTTTCATAGTATAACTCTTAATTTATTATCTATAACAATGAATATGGGCCCCTAGCAGGCCGGCTCTAGAAAGCGCGGCCCCCAATGCAATCGTCTGCGCAAGGCTTCTTCGAAAATCAGCTCATATTCATAATGTTGAATTATATAATAATTTTCTTAATTATATATTTAACTTCTTCAATGATTTAATGATATTTTATCAAACATAATAATAATTATTTACAATGGACATAAAATAGAAAAGAAAATTAATCAAAACAATATACAAAGTGACAAACAACTAGATATTCTCAACAAAATAAGCCAAACAGACATTCCTATCTTTATTTTCAAACATATTGAGATCACAAGTTTTGAATGGAGTCATATTATAAGGAAAAGAAAAGTACCGTATTTAACTTTTAATAAATTATAATAATATAGCTGATTGATTACTCTTGAAAAAATAAACTTGAATACAATACAATACATTTTCATCCATATTACAAACTAAATCATAAAATATAAATAATAATTAACGATTGGCCGTTGTTATGAATAAAATTAGCAAAATATTGGTTGGCTTTAAAATTTTTTTTTCATTTGGGCCAGCTAACCAACATTTCGGACAAATTCTATACAACGGCTCATTGAAAAGTTACAGCCAAAGACAGAATTTATATAATATAAAAAAATGCTTTTGTAAAATTATCAACGAGAAATTGAATCTTTTTTATAAATAAGAAAATTTTTTGGGCAACAATCATGAAAGAAATCATGAAGATTTCTTTTGCATTTTACTATTGCGGAATAATTATGAATAATTAATATTTATCGAATATCATAAGTTATTAATAATTATTTTAGTAACATTTAAAATTTCGTAAAAATTGAAATTTATCCATTCATATTGACAGAATAAAGATTATGTTGAAATGGCCTTTATTTGCTAATCAGAAACTTGTAACGAAATGTGCAACAATTTATTTTAAATAGGAAAACCATTTCCTTTTTTGTTCTGCATTAAATATGTATGTGAGAATTGATGTACAGACTTCATTAAAAAGAATATTTGTAAGAAATAAGACAAATTTTATTAAATTTTTAATTATCTGTGTCTAATGTGATATATACGTATAGAGTAACTTTTCATTTATGTTTAGAAATAGTAATAGCCCTTTGCCACAAAAAGGCTCAAAGGTTTACCCAATGTACGGTTGGTTGGAATATAAGGTGCCCACTTTATTTTATGCTACTTTGGTTTAAATTTTGCTACCCAGTAAAATCTTTCTATTTTCAGTTGCTATACACAAATTACAGCGTTAATTTGGAGAAAAGGGGAATTTTTAATATTAAGAAATGATTATAAATAGATATTTATTTCCTGATAGTTTCCGTACTAACTTTATAAATTATATGTACTTTCTGAAGTTATTGAAGTATGTTGCTAATAAATAAGGTCCCCCCCTCCCAAAATCAAACATCTGCAGTTGCATTTCATATTCTACATTTAATTTGTTTCTAATGTTTTGTTTTTGTTGAGAAAGATTTATCGCTTTAATTCATTGTTGCGAATTGCATTATAACTGCGAATAATTGCGAATTGCGAATAGCTGTATGAGAAACTTCTTGGGTATTCTGCATGAATAAATGAATCTTTTATTTTTTTGCTAATAAACTCTAATCAGACTCGTGTGAGTGCTAATTTTTATTTTGACTCGCGGAACCCTCAGAGATGTACCGCGACACTCCGGGGTTTGAAGGCCACTGACTTACACTATTTGGAAACTGAAGCAATTGCAACTTTAGGCTTCCCTTCAGATGTCACTTCAATAAGCTTTGGTTTGACCACCTATAAAATATTGTAACGTTTTTCCCTCTAAACTAGCTACTGGAACTACTTTTAAGTGGGTTCGTTTAGATAAAATACTCTAAACTTCAATAAAAAAAAAAACACCATTTATTGTTTTACCCAATAAATTATAAATACAACAGTTAATAATAATTAATTCACAGTTTAAACCACAAAAGTTCACTTTGTTCACTTTTTATACACTTTTCATAAACGTACACTTCGTTTATAACAAGAAACTCTCTAAACTCTTTGTGGTCCCACTATTTGTACCGGTGGAGAAGGGTCTAGACTAGAAGATTATAGATTTCTAGGTTGTTCTAGAAAGGGCTAGAGCGCGCCACCAATGCTTCCTGGCGGCCACTAGGAGAACTTGAGGTACCTGCTTTCTCTCCTAGATGGCACCAGTGGAGATGGCTGCGTTACAATATTATATATTAAAAGCATTGATAGAACTGTAAATTTGAAAAAAATCAGATAACTGGAAGTGCGACTTGAGCAAATAGGTTACTGAGTTTTTTGGAATTTTCTCGACGAATTTTAAACATGGAATGTTAACACTCAAATATAACCTCGATCATTCTAATTGAAAAATTCATTTCTGGAAGTTCTGGGGAAATCTTAAGAGTTCAAGCATCATTGGCATATGTAAAGTGATGACTAAGTTTCCAGGTAGTCTTTTCGTCTGGAACAAATATATTACTTTATTTCATGATAACCCTATTATTTCTTCAAATAAATTCTAAGACCATCACTGGGAAGCGAACCTCTCCACGCGGTCTCCACACTTCTGACTCTAATCGTGGCATTTTGCTACATATCATTTTATGGTAAGAATTATTGTATTTCAGTTAACCTGATTTCCTGGATACCAATTTAAAGAGGATACTGACTTTTCTCTCAATATAACGCTAGATAATGTAACATATACAGGGTGTTGCGGAAAAATGTATCCACAATTTTAATGATTGTAAAATCTGTATTTATTAACATGTAGTTCGCTTTCAATATTCACAATAAACTAAACAAATGTATTGTTTTATACTTGGTGCCTGTTTGATGACCATTCTAATCTAAACATTGCTGGCAGCACGAAGCAACGGAATCACAAACATCAAGAATCATTTCATTTGGCATTTGAGCGAATTTTCTTTCACCAACAACTCGTAATTCATTTTTGTTTACAGATTTTGTAGCATAAACTTTATGGTTTGGAAAATCACCAAAAGAAAGTGTCTAGTGATCTGAGATATTGTAAACGTGCAGAGTAATCTCAAGACTTCTACACTCGATCTACCTCTAAGCTATCGATCTACCAATTTAGATCACGATGGTAATGAGAAAGCACTCCATTATTTGGAAATAAAAGTCTTCATCATGAAAATCTTCGTGAAAATTTGGAATGGCTGACTTTTGCAGTAACTTTTCCTGGCAAAAAAGAAAGGGCCAATTAATCCAAGCGCTGATAAGCCGCACCACGCTGTAACTCCTCGTAAATACATATGATGTTCCTCCATAATGTACTGATTTTCACATACCTAGTAAGTTAGGCAATTGTGGCAGTTAATTTTGCTATTTAATTTGAATGTGGTCTCATTGTTCCAAACTAATCGTCTAGAAAACTGCTGGTGTTCTTTAAATTCGCCAATTACCAATCACAATACTCCATTTTCCTACTTGGATCATCTTTATTAAGAGCCTGTATGTAGCATCTTGGTATGTAGCTTTTCCACTGGAATATTCTGTCCAATACGATTTATTCTAATAAAGGGATCTCATATTGCAAGAATTGCAAGGAAAATTACTTTATAATACGCGTACCTTATTTAATTTAAAGATATAGGAATTAGTTAGTGTATGCCAAAGTAAATCCTATATTATAAAAATTCTTATTTCATTTCACGTGCAACCTAATCTTGAAATATGATTACTTGTGGTTGTTTATGTTTAGTTAAAGTTTCATGTGAGTTACTTTTCCTCTTACTACCTCTTGATATTTTAAGCATAGTGAAATTCTATTTTATTGATTTTAAATTTCATTTACCTGTGGGTGAAATTATCGCGTTTATATCTTATTTCCACGATGAGTTTTAACATTTTAAAGTTATTTTATAAAAAGTGAAATATAAAGTGACAATGGATTACCAAAACTTACTAATTATTATTATGAAATTGTACATACAAATTAATTGTAATAATAAAAGAAAGGAAAAAACCTTCTAGCACAACAGCCCATCAGATTTTTACATTAATCCACGCCAGGCGGCGATTTATTGGGGCAAGCACGCTGAGGTTCCTATCACCATTTAGTTCTGGCCTTCGCTATCCAGATTCTCAACTAATTGTAACTTTCACCCCCCCCCCTTTCACAATGCTGGGACAACACCGTGTGTACTCTCATAGGATTCTAACCCTGAATTCTAGGCACATAAAGGCAAGTTTTCTAGCCCCACTAGGCTAGACCAATGCTTGGAATAATAATTACGATTATTTGCTTCAAGCAGCCAACAAAAGTTTTAAAAACTGAGTAAAATTTCAGAAATTTCATTTTGATGCCATTCTCATCACATCAAAATTAATTTATATTTCATGTTACGATTGCCATTTTGTTCTCACTATTAAAACTTATTATAATTGAATTGTTTTTGTATACTAGAGATTGTAAAAAAAACAAATACAAATTTCGAAACAGGTACTGAATAATGAAAAACAAAATAAAGTGTTGTCTATGTTTCTAGGTAGTCTTTTCCGTTCGGGTAGGCACCATTCGGGCGCTTTGGATGGAGGCCGAAAACAAAGATATTATCCAATATTTTATCTATCGTAGCAAGCATATTGGTTTTGTTCCTGACCAGTTTCGGAATTTCATCCATCGTCAGAGCAATTCACCAAGTACGTGAAGAGAGTTCACTTCAACGAAATGTTTCTAACACTTGAAGTGTGAGTCTAACAGAAACATTTCGTTGAAGTGAACTCTCTACACGAACTTGGTGAATTGCTCTGACGATGATGAAAATCCGAAACCGGTCAGGAACAAAACCAATAGCATGCTGCGACGGATAAATACCGGATTGTATCCAGCATTGCGGGCCCACCCCCATTTTCAAACAAATATATAACATTATTTCGGGCGGGTGTTGGTGTAGTGGTTATGAGCATGGACTTGTAAGTGGGAGGATCCCAGTTCGAGTCCAGCGTATAACTGCTAAATTTTATATTTGTTTAAAAAATGTTAATAGTAAAGTAGGTGCTTCCGCCCCCCGTCCACGACACCTAATTTGGTAGTTGGACGTTAAGCCCGCCTGGAAAATAGGCATTACTTTACTTTTTATTTTTTCTATTACTTTATTTCATGATATAATGACGTTTTTTGAGGAGAGAAATTAGGTTTGATTAAATGAACGAGATATGCTGACACTAATATAATGTAGCTAAGTTTACTCTAACTGCACTGGACTTTATAATGAAAATGATCAGAATGAATGGTGAGAGTAGAGATATGAGACGATGCGATTTCTGGTGTACAGTTGTATGGTTGCATATGATAGATCCTTTAGATAGATTCCTACTGGCTTATATACACAGGTTGCCAAATACAGGGAGTAGTCTCTGTTAACCATAGAGGGCCTCTCTTCTCTCTGCTGTGGTTGCATTCTCTTTGCGGTACTATTACAATGATAACGCATATTATTTTTTCAAATAAATTATTCTAAGACTAGTTATTGGGAAGCGAACTTCTGTAGCATGCAATGCACCTCAGCTATGCGGTCCACACTTCTGGCTATAATCATGGCACTATTACTATTGTTTTTATATTTATGTTGCCAAATACACAGCTTTCAAAGTGGTTTAGTGTAACTGACAGCGATGTACATTGAAACTTGTATGTTTGGTTTATGTATGCCTGTTTTGAGCTAGATTCTCTGTTTGTATACCCTAAACCCAAGTGTTGCAGTCGGAAATATCAGCTACACTTCAGACAAGTAAAAATTCGAAGTGTTAGTGTTTTCATGTTACTAGACCGAAGTTGTCGTCTTAAGTACATTAACATCCCTGAAGAATTACTTCTGTCTATTTTTCCAAAATATTTTCAAAATAAAATTTCTTGTTTGGTAATTTTTTAATGGATAGTGTGTATGGATTTTTTGTGGAAGAATTAATAGATATCGTGCAAGTTTGCTGTGTCTCCACATAACTAATTTAATTTACATTTGATTGTCAATGAGGCCCCGCGCTTCTCTGATTTGTAAATCAGTTCAGTGAGAATTGCCAGGAGGAGAAAGTCGTTGGGTGATTTATATCAGATTTTTTTCAATAACATAAACTAAAAAATAACAAATGACGGTCTTTTCTTTAAGGGGGCATCCCATATTGAAGGCCTACAATCAATTTAGAATACTACTGTCACCCTGTAGTGTACATTATTAGTGAATATATATGGACCAGAGAGATTGTGATGGGCAGTGAATAACCAGTCTGTGGGCTTCAGAATAGAGTTGTTTATCTTCTCGCTCTAGTACGTTTGTGCATTGTGAGAATTTTAGCAGTTCAATTATTGCAGTTAACTTCTTAATTGTATTGTTAAAATATTTAACCAAGATCCCTTGCTAATTTAACATGATTTAATTTAAAATATTAAACTTAAGGAATTTAAAGTATTTCAAAATATTTACAACTCATAATGGAAAGGAATGAAAAGGACATTTTGTCTAAAGGATTTGCAAATTCAAAGCAGTTGAATATGAAGTTAATAATAAAAAGACTGCCGAAACATTCACAGCAACTGGTTTAACATTCCTTACAGGATTTCTCAAAAGTAAGAATTTACCACGAACCACAAAACTGAAAATATATAAACTTCAATCGGCCATTTATGATGGTGGCAATGAGATCTGGTTTCGAATTCTTAAGGTGTGATAAGCTGAATGGCTTTTGAGAGAAGGAGTTTAAGTCGCGTTTTCGGAACGATAGTTAAAATGCTGAGTGGATGGTGAGATAGCGCAGGGAGGAGGGTAGTATTTCCGGAATATTCACTTTTTATTATTTCTGAAAAAGTTGTGACTGAAGAGGTGGCAAGAACATAATACATCGGTGGAAAAGAAGTAATGACAGAGAAGTGTCGTTTTTACCAGGGACTATGGTGTCAATAGTGACATAAATAGAAAACCATTCTGTCATCACGATGTCGTTAAACTTTGAATATAACTTCCGGTTGTATAGTCTTCTCCAAGGGCCATTTTGCATCATGAACAGTTCAATCAAATTCTTCTTAAAAGTTGTCTTTTTAGTGCGGCTACTTTTTGTTCGTCCGTGATCTTTAGCACCCGACACCGGACCCATATTTCAGCTCGACCTGATTAAGGCTTTTACAGTTTACTTGGCTAAATAACTTCGCTTATTAAACATTAATAATTCTTATTTGCCCAATAATATAATTTTTTCTTTACGTTTAAATAAAAAAAAGCAGGTTTATATTATAAGAAGTAGAATAAAATTCTTGGTTTATATTGTAGAAGTATTATTATTCGCATATATTGCGAATTTATGGCAGCAATTAATTTCTGTGAACATATTGTAATTATTAGTAATTATTTTTTTATTTCTATCAAGACTACTTAAAGTTAGTAATAAAATCATGTTTTTTTTTTCAAATTATATTCAGATTAGAATAGCAAATATCCCTTTAAGATTGTTTATTGAAAAAGTCATAATTTATTGACACAAATCAGTAAATTGTCTTTATAGTGATTGCTCTTGACAAAAGAAAACAATAACTACAATCTTGACAAATTAGACAGTAACAAATAGTGAATTGGGTGAAATTCAATATTTTTGAAATCACTAAATTATTATCTAACAAAACAGAAACTTTAACAGAATGTCCATATATATATATATAAGTATATCCTAAGTATGTTGTGGTAAGGAGAACTTGTGAACAAAGAATATGACAGCCTGGAAGCTGTGAGAAATTATCTCCAGTTAGAAAAGTGACTGGGATATAAAGCAATGTGGACCACAACGGAACGAAAAACTTTTCATCTATCACATCAACATCATCATTGTCTTTATCTAATTCATATCTCTACCAATCATATCGGAAATTAATTTTATTGCTACTTTTTCTTAAAAATGTCTTTAAAAATCTTCTTCTTTTTATTTATTTATAACTTCTGATAGTATTAATTAATTTTTTCAATAATCGATTTTTTTTTTTAAATCTAGCTCATTAATCGGATTTATTAAAGAACATGTTATTATATTGATACATTAATCTTATTTTAAATTAATATTTACCTCATGCTCACGGTACCAAATATTTTATCTTAAACAATTTATTTGAACTCTCGTTGCAAAGTTTTTGTAGTTAATTTTGAAGTTTGTTTTAATTTATATTTTCTATACCAGATTAAGCTGTAGTTTTGGTCTAACTTTTTTTTACCAAATTTAGAATATAATTTGTTTAATTGTTTCCTACAGTCACACCTATTGTTAAAAGTTTAAACAAGCAGACCATTAAATTGCTATTGAAGTAATGAATAAAAAATTTTGCAAACAAGGCATAACATTCACCTTTTAAGATTAGATTTAGCACAGTATAACCAGATCATAAGGAAATAAAATATGAAAAATATTATTTGAAAGAATAAAAATTTTGAATTAATAAGTGGAGGGGGATACATTTAAATCAAAAGATCAATTCAATATTTTATTTTCAATCACACTCATATTTATGATGTGAATATGTTCTGATTTCGATTATAAGGAGTAGTCTTCATTTATTATAAGTGTCAGTTTCAGAATGTTTCATACCTATAAGATGTTTTGATTGTATAAAGTATAATAATATGTTTTTTTTAATCATATAATTATTATTTAATTACTAAGGTACTTCAAAGGGTTATGTAAGATTTTAAATTACATGTTGTAGGTTTATATTTATATGTAACGAATAAACAAACCATATGTTGTGCAGAAAGTTTAAATTAGTACAATTCAAATAACCTAGATCGCAGTTAAGGGTAAATTGGCCGGGAAACATGATTGATAGTGGTTTAAATTTTAAAATATTACATTATTATTTAATGGTAGCCTTGCATGATCTAGACTTGAATAAGCTGGAACAACTTCTATAAAAAGATTAAAAAAAAGAAAAAATCTGATGTGAAACACTCACACAACTTTCTCTTACTCCAGTTATCAAAAGTATAATTGACAAATTTTATAGTTTATGTACCAAATTAATTCAAATACGACGAAAACTGAAAAAAACCGTTCAGTAAAAGCTCACTTCCGGTTAATTAATTTCCTTGAAACTCTGAATTTTGGCCATCCATTTATTTCTAATTAATTTTGTTTGGATGATAGAATTGTATAATCAAGTATGATCGCACTTAAGAGAAAAACATAACCCCACCCCTCCCCTCAAAGTGCCATTAAATGAATATTCCTAGAGAAATGTTTTAAATAAAAGTTGTAGCTCTTTGTATGAGTAGTTAATGTTACAAGTTTAAAGAAAATCGTTGGAGCCATTTTTGAGAAAATCGTGAAAAAGTGAAAAAATCATTTAGTAAAGTGGTAAAGTAAACGCACTTCCGGTCATCCGATTTTTATCAAACTCGGAATTTCAACAACATATTTAATTCTAATTAACATTATTTAGATGATAGAATTGTTTAATAAACTGAAATAGCACTTTAGATAAAAACCTAACTCCACCCCTCTCCCACAACTGCCCTTAAATGAATTTTCCCAGAGAAATGTTTCAAATAAAAGTTGTAGCTCTTTGTATGTGTAGCCGATATTCCAAGTTTGAAGAAAATCGTTGGAGCCATTTTTGAGAAAATCGCAAAAAAGTAAAAAAAAACAATAAGTGAAGTGGTACTTCCGGTGGAGGAATTTTGACAGATGACCCACTGTCAGATGCCATGGTGATACCTAGACGGAATATCAAGTTCCAACTTCCTACAGTTTTTCGTTTTTGAGCTATGCTGTTCACACACACACACACACACAGACCATTTGCTAAAAACCACTTTTTTGGATTCAGGGGACCTCAAAACGGATATTTCCGGTGAAAACTCGATATCGAAAATTTGACACGATTACAATACTTTCTCTTACTAGGAGTAAGAGAAAGTAAAAAAATCTTAAAACTAAATATACCCCAAATGTCATCTGGTACATTCACAGAAGAAGTATATGTGGGCTAAACTTTCCCTCCAATTTTATCATACTCTGCACATGTACTTGCCACTCCCATTTAACCGACCCATACGTACGTTGCCGCAGAAAGGCTCATGTGTGATTAGAGTGCAAGTAGCGGCTCCAATGACAGAGTTGAAAAAAAACAATAATTTATGTTAACCAGCTAGAGGTTTTTCACAAATCTACTAAGAGAAATAGTTCATGGTAAGAATGTGTAGGTATTTTGAATAAGGATCATTCACATGCGAATGTGCACATTATGGAGAAAATTGTTTGAAAATTTATTTACGTTAATATGATATGTGTGGCGAACCGGATATGAAGTAAATTGTTTCAAATAAAAGCTAGCTTGTTTGATTGATTGATAGGTTATTGGACCTTTATATGAGGAGTAGATTGCAAATGAAGTTTAAACAAAATTGCAAATAACTGATAATTCCATTGAGGAAACTCTATTTCCTTTTGATGATTTTGATGGAAACCTTTGTGTCCAGATGCTGTGGTAACTAACAACCATACGGGAATATCAAATGTGACCTTCCTGTGATTTTTCGTTTTGTCAAAAATGTTCTATTCATGCAGACACGCAACACAATACTCACACAGACCATATGCTATATGTTAGAAAACTTTTTTCGTACTGAGAAAGCCTCAAAACATAATATATATTGAATTCAATTTCGAAAATTTGATACGTACGCAATACTTTCCCTCACCGGAATCACAGAAATTGATAGATTTAAGAAATTAACTTATGAGAACAATTTGCAATAATTAAAAAAAATAAAATTGATAGACTTGCTCCAAAATAAATAAATACTATTTATTGTTAGATAATAATAATAATGTAAGTGAAATAAAAAAAAAAAAAAGTTGTCAGGTGTGGGGTTCGAACCCACGCTCCCAACCGGGAACCAGAGCTTAAATCTGGCGCCTTAGACCGCTCGGCCAACCTGACTCATGGCAAGGTGACGCTTCAGTACTCTTTATAAACATAATGTGAGGGGGAGAAATAGGAATGTTTTTGTAATAAATTTTATTTGGTCATGTTTGTCATTTTGTTATTTTCATTAGTTTTATAATTTCATTTTTATGAAATTATAAGTATTTAAATTATAAATAAGAGATTATTAGATGTTTTTGACGGGCTCTATTTTATTTTAACATTCTTAACAGAAAAGAGAACTGTAGCAAATTCAGATGTTTCACTTGTTTCTGTACTAATTGATATCTGTTCTATAATGGAATTGGAAATGAATAAATTTGTAGTTTTAGGTAAGGGATAACCTCCAATGGTAGGGCACAAGCTAGCAATGCGAGGACCCGAATTCGAGTCAAGCAGTGTTGTCCCTTTTAGATTTTCTTTTCCTAAAAGCCTCTTGCCAGTGATGGACAGTGTTGTCTGTAACTAGAGAACACTGAGTACGAAAATAATTTCTAGTGAATGGTCTGTACGTGGTTATAAAAAAAACAAAAAAATCTCTTTAATAAAATTTATTAAAATATCTTAAACACAAAAAATTATAGGAACCTAAAACTTTAAAATTCCGCCGGAATTCATTGACAGGAAGAGACTTTATTAGTGAATACTTTTCTTAGTTTTTTTTTTTTTGCGATTTTATTTATAATAACGTTCCAATGGTTTTCTTTAAACTTTGTATACTCCATGGTATATTGATTGCCATGGTTTCATTCCTCAAAGTGTACCAACTCAGTATACAGTGAACAGCTGTACCATCTACATAATATTCGCGTAAAGTGAAGGCATTGCTAGAATTTCACTATTTGAATAAAATTTACTTATCCTAAAGTTCAACTTTATCCAAAATGCATAGTCATTTTTACTTTCTTTTACTCCCAGTAAGAGGAAGTATTGTTATCGTGTCAAATTTTCGATATCGAGTTTTCACTGGAAATATCCGTTTTGAGGTCCCCTGAGTCCATAAAAGTGGTTTTTAGCAAATGTCTGTGTGTATGTGAACAGCATAGCTCAAAAACGAAAAACCGTAGAAAGTTGAAACTTGATATTCCGTTAAGGTATCACCGTGGGATCTGACACTACGTTATCTGTCAAAATTCCTCAACCGGAAGTACCACTTTACTAGTTAGATTTTTTACATTTTTGTGATTTTCTCAAAAATCGCTCCGACGATTTTCTTTAAACTTGGTTTATCAACTACACATACAATGAGCTACAACTTTTATTTGAAACATTTCTCCAGAAAAATTCATTTAAGGGCACTTTTGGGGGTGGGGTGGGGATAGGTTTTCATCTTAACTGCTATTTCAGTTTATTAGACAATTCTGTCATCTAAATAATGTTAATAAGAACTAAATATGTTGTTGAAATTCCGAGTTTAAAAAAAATCGGATAACCGGAAATGCGTTTGTTTTAATACTTTACTAAATGATTTTTTTCATTTTTTCGCGATTTTCTCAAAAATGGCTCCGACGATCTTCTTGAAACTTCGTGTACAAAATGAAAATGCAATGATCTACATCTTTTATTTAAGACATTTCTCTGGAAAAATTCATTTAAGGGCATTTTTAGGGGAGGGGTGGTTACAGCTTCCCCTAAAGTGGTATCATAGTTGATTATACAATTCTATCATCCAAACAAAATTAATTAGAAATAAATAGATGGCCAAAATTCCAAGTTTTAAGAAAATTCTTAAGCCGGAAGTGCGCTTTTACTGAACAGCTTTTTCAGTTTTCGACGAATTTCGTTATATTTGGTACACAAAATATAACATTTGTCAATTATAATTTTGAGAACAGGAGTAAGAGAAAGTTGTGTGAGTGTTTCACACCAGATTTTTTTTTGTTTAAATAGACTTACACATCTTGGTTGTTCAGTACAATCACCTCATAAATTTACTTTCTAATTCAAGCAAAAATATTGCCTTATTATAACCGATAATATCTTGCATATACTCATATAACAAGTTGAAAAAAAAAATGAAAGTGAAATTAAACCAGAATTATTATTGAATTAAATTGGTGTTCAATTATCTGTTGTGGTTTTTACTTTCTAAGTATTCTGTAGTTAGTTTCATTGGTGTAATGAATGATAATGTTTCAACATAAAGTCATATAATAATAATATTAGAAACTAGATAAAGGCTTTCTATCAAAATTAAAGGATAATATTTCTCTTTTTAGAAAATAGATAACAAATAATAATCGACTATTCCATACTAGTTCATTATTGTGAGCAAAAATATTGAGGAACCAAGTTTTTGTCTTAGATTTGGCCTTTTTGAATACTCTTATTTAGGAGTGGAAGGTTAAAAATTTTTAGAGCAGTGGAATATGGGCAAAAAAAGGAACACTAAGATTTTGTGAAAATTCTTGATGACATCAGTTTTCATAGAAAAACGGGGATACTTCCGCGTTCCTTGTACATCCGGTACTTGCGTTCTTTGCCTAGAAAGCGATCGCTATTGCAGGAACCCGAAAGCTGTACAACTAGTGCTAAAAACAGTGAAAAAAGATTGGGGAAAATAGTTGTGAAGTGATAGTGTTGTTGGACAGTGTCACAGTTTTAATTTTTTTTTTTTTTTTTACTTTTTCTTGTTGCCACAGCAGGAACAATGCGAATGTGTAAAATTTTGAAATTGAAAATTACCGGAAATAAAAGTGCCCCTGAGTTTTTAGCAATTGTTTCTGTAGATGTTCATTGTGTGTGTGAGTGTTTGTGAGTGTGAGTGTATGTGAAATATCTCAAAAACTAAGAAATCGTAGGTAGCTTAAAGTTGATATACCACGTTCAATACCACACTGGAATACGAGAACAGCAGGTTGAAGTCAGCAATTCATGATTCGTTCTAAGTTGGACTGCTGCGTAGTCCCTAATGTAATAAATGTCCATCAAAAGTGACCTTAACAGGCAAAACATGCTATTGAAAAAACTGCGTGAAGCAGCTTTTCTCATGTTTCAACTACTTTTTTATATATTTATTAACAACTATTTTTATAAATTAAATGTTATAAATCTATAATTACACGCTAACAGTTCCAAGGAAAAAAATTGGGTTACTTTATTTAAAAAAAAGTATGGGTTAAATTTACGTATTTTTGATATAAATATTCTTAATTTAATCTTTATTAGCTATTCATTGACTATTTTTATATATATCTATATAAAATATCATACATTTACTTAGGGGGATCCGCCCTCAGGCCGCCTACAGCGGTCAACCATCCGGAGAGCTGCCACTACGCAATAGTGTGTGTGAAAGCTTTGCAGTCAAGTACATTATTTCTACAACCTTGAATTTTCTCTTCCTAAGAGCCTCTACAGCTCACTGACCTTATCTGTAGCTAGAGAACACTGTTCCCGGTCTCTAGTGAGGCCGGCAGTGCATTGCGAAGGCTCCGGAGGGACTAGATCTTTCACGTCGCAGTGTATATCCTCTTAAAGGAAAGAAAAGACCTTTTACACGATCGAGTGTAAGCAAAATTTGGCCATGACGCTCCGTTTTTGGGGTATTTAGAAAAATATTATAAAAAAAAAAAAAAAATTAACAGAACTAAACCTTCCAACTAGTATTCTTTTTTATAGATAGCCATAAAATTTTTCGAGCTTCATTCGTTTTATTTGAAGCTGTTTGCACACTAGGTCACACAAACCAAACCTCAACATAAATAAAATTATATATTTTTTGGGGGTATTAATGAATATATAAAAACTGCATTACATGTAATCACTATATCAGCCTGACTCTGCGGTTGAGCGGGCTCGTGGGCGAATCTTGGTCTTAAAAAAAAGTCTTAAAAGAATTGAAAACACAGTATGTTATAGAAAACTCTCGGCTATCGTTCCAACGGTTGTGACACAAAAAAAAGGTATAAAAAAGTGGCAATTTTTATTTTATTCTAGGTAGCTCTGCCTCCCTGGCATCTTCGGCGCCCAACACCTCCCCTCTTAACATTCTCAAAAAAATTCTGTATTAAATGGTGCAAACCGCTTGAATATTCATCCAGCCTATTATTACCAGAATATTCATTTACAATATTAACGCATTTCTCAATATCGTAGCACAAAATAGCTTACTATTTTATATACATAAAATTGATATATAAGTATATTAGTTTATATATATAAAAGGGGGGTTTATATATATATTATAAGCCCACTCCCTCGGGTGGAGGCTTGCCAAAAAGAAAATGTAAGAACAAATAAAACACTCAGTGATGATAAAATTAGATCCTTACACCGCTGTTCGGCAGAGTACGAAGTTAGGAGCCGATTATAACGCAATATATAATTTTCCGTGGCTTAATAGGGTCTGTCAACATAGGTCAACATATCAAAACACTTCCCCTTCTATGACTTATTAATAGTTAAAGCAAATGCAAAAACTACAGAGAATTGTCTGTCTGTATTCCATTTTTTTTTGCATTTCAGCACCCTTTTCCTTTGAAATAATTTTAGCTGTACATTAAGATGTTACAGGTTTATTATACACTGTTTTGTCAGGCCCTCTTGTAAATTATAAAAAATTATTCCTCTTGAATTTTTATGTACTATCTTTTTCAATGCTCCTGTAATTTTAGAACTGGAAGCCGCCTCTATGATATTATTATATCTGCTTGGAATGTAGTAAAATCATTTCTGAAAAACCTACTCAATAACTTCGATTACTGAATTTTAACCGTAACCTTTGTGTCCTTTGGAACCTAAATGCAATATCAAGTTTAAGCTTCTTGTAATTTATCGTTTTTGAGATATTTTCTTCACACACATGCAATCACACACACACACACACACACACACACACACACATAAACAGTTGGCTAAAAATATTGTGAAAAAAAATGTATTTCTGTAGAAAACTGAATTTTGAGTATTTGACATGAACGCAATACTTTCTTATAATATGCAACATGAGAAAGTAAAAAATTGTATTTGAGATGGGGGAGTATTTATCCCTTTTTTCAAAAAATTAGAGTAATGATGACAATTTGAAGTAATTGAGTTCTTTTATACAGAGTTGTTTAAACTGCATAGTATCTCATTTTCTTCCAGGGCCAATAGGGAAAGTTATGATGCTTTTTAGAAATATTTATGTAGGTAAATACTGTAAATTTACATTAGTAGTATCCTACTCGTGATCGCGGCATAATATTGACAAGTTTAATATCTTCATTACTAAACCAATCTCTTTGGGACATTTTGTATTTTTTTTTTTTATAAACAAGCCAACAAACATGTCCAGTTCCAGTCACTGCCACGTGTTTTTAATTACTAGTTCTCTCCCAGTCCAAGAAGCGAGTAGCCTGTTATAGGTGGCGACGTGATGGCGACATCTCGCGGTAACTATTGCTTGCTGGGGGTCCCTTTAACAACCCCCCCCCCAACATTATTCTTTCTCAACACTATTATTTTTCGTTACGTATACTACTGAATTTATATATATATCTTTATAATTTAAAAGCTACATATCGCTTTATTAATCATTTCAAAGCGATAGCCTTTTAGAACAAAAAAGAAAATAATACGTATTCTCAAATTTAAATAAATAATATGATTTTGTCTGCTTGCCAATCGCACAATAATTTTATTACAAACAAGCTTTCTTCATTTTGCATACTTAGTGTCTGGAGGTTAGCACCTACTTTCGGAGCCTCTATTATAAAGTGTTTGGTAGAAACTTAAATATAGTATTAAAAGTATAGTTTATTGTTTCAATTTCACGATTTAGTCTTTGAAACTAAGCCCTAAGCTATCCAAACCCTAATATATAGACACCAAGGATAAAAAAAAAAGCACAGCACCCTAGGATAGAGATCCAGACCCGAGCCTAAACTATCCAAGATTCCCAACAATCCGAACAGAACAGACAGTAGCTTTAGAGAGAAAACTAAGCCTAAGCGCTTCCACAGACTTAATAATAATAATAATATTAAATGTAATTTGCTTGATTAGTGCCTACAAATCTCTAATAAAATATTATGTAGAATTTGTGTACAAAACTATGAAAATGCTAGCACTTTTATAACACAATCACAATCGTAAAAGAAGTAATTACGTATATAATAAATAAAATATTGAATATATATGGAATAAATTGTATTTATCATTGCTATATTAATAAGAATACATAATTTCCATGGCATATAAGTGCTCAATTTATGTATTGTTATTTGTATGGATTTAAGTTTAATTAACTAAAAGACTGAAATTTCAGTACCGTTTTATTCTCCACCTGAGTAGGGAAAGTTTCTGCTTCGGAATGAACTATATATGTAAATAGTACACACACACACACTGTGTGTATATGTGTATGTGCGTGAACGAGGCTTTAATAGAAGAAAAATTGCAGGAAGTTTAGCTTGTCGCTTGTTGCTTGCGATAAACATTCGGTAAAAATTCGCCTATCGGAAATGCGGTTTTTACTGATTTGCATTTAAGTTTTTCGCAATTTTCTTTAAGCATTGCATATTACCTAAACACATAAAGGTATACACCACTTTTATTTGGAACATTTTCATACGAAAAATGGATTTTTGGAGTTTGATGAGGAGCTGCGCTGTAATTTACAAGATTTCCCACTTCTTTATGATTTATGGTTTTACTTCCAATGTAAAAATTGAGATAAATTAAGTGCAATTCCAAGTTGAAGAAATTCAATTAAAGGATATGAGATTTTACAGAATTAGTATCCAATTTTTTGCCGGAATTTCCTCAAAAATGATTTCAATGAATTTCTTTAACCTTTATGGTGCAATATGGTATTCATAAGAACATTTATGGTATTCAATGAATTTTTATTTAACCGCATGTAAATCTTTCATTTGTAACACATTTTTACTTAAAGAATTAATTTTAAGGAAATATTGGAGAATCTCTGAATGGGGGGCTTAACTTTTAAATTTTGCCGTTACAGTGTTTGATGGGCAATGACAAGGGCGTTGCCATAAAAGAATCCGTTAACACCTTATGCACAAATTTTTGCAGCTCCTATATCCCCCCAAACAGTTTCCCATTACTGAAAATATTAACTCCAATTTGTAAAAAATTTCAATTTTTTAAAAGAAAATTTTTTAATTAGAATGAAAATATAGAGCATGGAGGGAAGCTGTGCGAGCTTTGCATGCTAGATTATGTTTTGTTTAAAAACATTTCGGTCAAATATGGACTTCCTTCTTTTCCAAAAAACAAATACATTTCATAGATGTCAGAATTTTAAATATATAATTTGTCATAAATTATAAAATTTTGTACTTATTAAAATGTACTTTCATGTTAGGAAACTATGCGGTCAGTTGTGGGAAGTCTATGGGCGGACGACCATTCCAATGCTGGTGAATATATAAATGGTAAAATTAGGTTTCCATGTTAAATGAAAGAGTGACCAGATTCGAATATTTTAAGGCATGGTCCCTGAACTAGAGAAATGTTTTTCATTATATTTCAACAAGTAATTGCGGTTTTTATTTAGCTTGATTATTGTTGAGTTCAGAAATAGAAATGGAATTAAGGGATGATATATTGCAAAGTTTCGTAGTAATTTCTTTTTACATCACTTGTGAATGGATTAAGGGGGGACATACTGGGAAGTGAGTATCCTGGCAATCATTGTTTGAACGACGTGGCAGACCAATATGAAAAGGAAAAGAAAGGTAAAGATTACATAGACATATAGCTTCGTATCCTCGGTAAGTCTTGGTTTGAGGAAAAGCAATTTTATACCAGTATAATTGCGTCTTTAGTTTAACCATAATCTCACTAAACACCACCTGTAAAAAGAATAGAGGAGACAAACAATACGAATTGCAGAGAGGATGGTGATCTTAATCATTTGTTCTTCAGCTATAACAATTTTAGAAAAAAAGAAACAAAGATTTAGAACTGTCCGACAACTGTACGATTGCTTTATTACGCTATAAGCATATTGTCAGCAATGGAAAAAGTAGCGCTACTTTGCATTTATAAATTCATCAAAAAGAATAATATGAAAATATTGAGGAGGAAATTAGAACTCATTATCTCTCATCAACAACATATCAATAGGAATTAACCTTGAGTGTTTTTTTTTTAGGATATGTATCAGTTGAGAGCAATAATCAAGAAACTCAACAAAAACTTTCAAGTAACTCTTATCTCCATCAGGGTTGGAGAAAAAAGAAGAAGAAAGAGAATTATAGGGGCATTGGATAACTTGAAGATTAGATCATGATACATTTGAAATGATAGGACTATTTTTTTCCCACAAACATACTAGCAGTTAAAAGCCAATAGTAAAGTCTGATATCAATATGTTGGATTTTCCAATCTTCAAGAAATAAAAATAATGGTTTATCTTTTAAACAAAACCAATAAAATCACTTGGGAAAAACAAGAATTTCATATATCCTGTTTTGGATTTTTGCTTCTCAAATAAAAATCAATCTGCCACATTTCTGGAGTAGGTACTTATTTTTTTTTGGAAATTCACTTGAATAAGATCCATGTGCAATAAAATAAAAATAAATTGACTTATTTTTAGATAATACCATAGGTTTGTTGGACATTGGAATTGATATACGGTAAAAGAAGTAAAAGATTGGTGAAATTCAATCAGTTGGTGACCGATTGAAGAAGGGTGACAAGTGGTTGTTAGACAAGGATGTTTATTGTGACACGAATATCCTGCATCTTGTCACTTCTCTGTGCATTCCTTATTCATCTCTTCTCAGAAGTGTTCTTCAGTTTCTTTGCGCAAACCGTGATCTAGACGGGTCACGTTCTGATCTTGAAAAGATCAAAGGGTATTTCCAAAGTGTATTTATGTATATAAAGAAGGACAAGTGCTAATGTAAGCACTCAACGGACAATCTTATCCTTAACATTTGTTCCATTTCTTTGTAAATAATGTGCTCTAGTAAAGCTAATAATCTGGAATACAGATGTCAGGTTCGTGCACCTTTTTTTTTTAACAGCTAATATCATGAATTTATACTGTTATTCAATCATTTCACAGCAGTCTGAACCAAATGAAGAAAATCCATTAAGAAGCAAGATATATTTGTCCTTTTTTGCAAATAATTTATTTGCAACATCATGGACAAAAAAAAAAGTAAATCGGCCACATTTATCTTTATCTTAGCGCATTTCTGAATTTTCAATTGACAAAAAGTACTCTTTAAAAATGTATTTTTATCCAGAACATTTATTATGCCCAATGTTTTAATTGTACGGGGCCGGGGCGAAGTAGATTTATTTAAAAAAGACTCTTTATAGAGAGCCCCAAATGTGATTTCCCAAAAACAAACATTTCTCTATAAAATGTATCCTCACACATTTCTCTATACAATTTTAACCTCATTATTTTTATAAAAAATCCATAACTCAGTGAGGTTTACAAAATATATATTTAGTCTACTCAATTTAAACAATATCATCTAATCAGTTTTTGAGAAAACCCTAGGAAATTGGGGGGGGGCGATCAGCAAAATAATAATTTAGTTTAATGAATTTTGACCATACTTTCGGTGCCCGATCTCTTGCGGTATCCGATCGGACTATTAAGATTCAATAATCTGCTTTTCACAATACGTGTATGCAGATCAAATTCGAAAAAATATTTGTTTCTCTTCCGGAGTAGCAAATGATATTTATGTGTATTTCCGATAAGAATTCAATATTTAGAAAACTTGTCAGTACTACAGCAATAAAGTATATTTAGAACTTTTCCCCCTGTAGAAGAAAGTATCAAAGAGCTGCACAAACCAAAAAAAATTGCATTTATAAGTAAATGATCTATGTGGAATTCTAAGTGACAAGGTTTATGTAGCTTGGGCCCTAGTCAAAAAGAAATAAATCCATGGAATATAATTGTAAAATTAATTAGGACGAATAATTCTGAAAAGATGAAAATGTAAATTTGTCATTTAAATATTAGCTATAAAATAGAATTAAAGAGTGTTTATTTTAAATATAATTTTGTGGCAATTAGTTTTATTATAAAGAATAAATTTAAACGAATTTGTGGGAGTTGAAAGAAAATGGGAAGGAAGGAATGCTGTAGTTTATGCAAAATAATAAGCTTTAATTTATTCAAATTGTAGCAATTGTTGGCCGTTAGAAATGATCAAATGTATCTATTAGTTGGCTTATCGGCCAGGAAGTATCCAAGAAAACACCAAATAATTTCTAAGTGTTTTTTCTTTGAAATCCAACATTGTTTACCTTCTTCAGGGGCTATCTTAGAAGTTCGGGTCACAACATGTTCGATTCTGTCTGTAGTTATGAGTGTATTGCCAGTGAAAGGTTGAGAAGGAAAAACCAGTGAGTGGAGAGGAGGAAGTACCGTTAGGAATTGTTGGTAGTGAAGCGACTAAGAAGCAGGACAAATATAATAAATATGTATATTTATATATATGTAATTGTTGTGGTGGTTGGTTCCGCAGAGCTGGAAAGCATCAGTGACATTTTCCATGGTAGCCTGCTTCATTTTGTGGTCATCGACCGGTTTCGGGCGTTCACCCATCTTCAGGATGCGTTTGTCAGACAGTGTGATAACACGACTTGCAAAGAGCAAATTCAGTTTATACACTCAATGTGAAGTAGGCTAACACGGAAAATGTCTCTGATATATGTAATTTTTAATTAAATTTTTTTTTTTCAATTAAAATTTAAAACTTATTGGAATATGCATCGGATTATTGGGAATAGTTTAATAGATAGATAGGAGGAAACGGAATTAGTAGGGGAAAATATTCTCTCACTCTAAGATAGCCCCTGAAGAAGGTCAACAATGTTTGCCGAAACGTCGGGTTTTGCAAAGAAAAAACACTTAGAAATTATTTGGCTTTTTTTTTTTGGATACTTCCTGCCGATAAGCCAACTAATAGATACATCTCGTTTAATTTCTTCATTTATTATCTATTTCCAATCGACGATAAATAAAGATGAAAAGAACGATGATTTAAAAAATTGTATTGATTGGCAAATTTATGGAAACTCAATTTTGTAATTCTGTCTCGATCGCAGTATATCCTTTTTATAGAATAAGAAAAACTGTGAAATATCCGTATTGTTACCTGCCGTTCCCTTAAATTGGTCCTTAAAATGTCCACATCCCAAACATTTTTCTACGTTGGATGACATTCTGATCAAACGTATGTACCTTTACAACTTCCATAATTGATAAATACATAGATTTAGATAGGAATTTTTTTAATGGATACTGTTCTGTGACCTGAAAAATCTATTGTATCCCCGGAGCCTCTTAGTGCACTGCTGGCGTACATGCAGTGTTCTCTGGCCCGTGTTCTCTGTTGAGGCTCCCAGCAAGAGAAAATCACCGAATCAAAATTCGAACCTGAGACCTCCGCGTGGGAGCCCAGTGTGCTAATCCCATCCCTTGATTTATACATAAGGACATAATGTTTTCCTCTTATATTGAAAAGACCGATTGTGTGCTAACCAATTTATTTTCATTGATAGCTACTAACAGTTATTTTCCATTTCACCATTCTTGTAAAATTTCTAGTTTAGCTCCAAGAGCGACCTCTCATCACCTCTTTCTTACTCAACTTTGTATATATACTCTGATGATGTCTTTTCTTTGTAGCGGATTATAAGGAATTTAAATTTTAAACCCTTTATCATTTAATATTACAGAATGCAAGAGCTTATTAGCTGAAACAGCGTTGTTTATCTCAACCCGCACCCTATTATTTGCCAATTTCTCAATTGTATCAGTATTTGTTGCTATTTCAGGGTGGTTAACCAATAATTTACCCAAAGCTATAGTATGTAATGAGAGTTGTCCGCTTTTACCAGATTTCCATTTTAGATTATTATATGAAATGGACCGGGATATTCAGTCCTATAGGTAAAAAATGTACTTAAGGTGGACCCTTCAGTGTAGTATATAGTAATATTTTTTAAATATTTTACAGATCTACAGTAATCTCTTTTAAAGTAAGGTCAAAAACAAATAATATATGGTATTTTATCCGTCGTAGCATGCATATTTCTTATATTACTCACTCGGTTTCGGATTTTCATCGATCGTCAGAGCAAATTTATTAAGTTCTATAGAGTTTACTTCAACGCAATGTTACTGTTACACTCGACACTTGTTGGTTTGTTGATTGTATGTATGTATACATGTGGGGGAGCTTATAAGGTTATGTTACTATGTGTGTGTGTGTGTGTATGTGTGTTTAATGACAAAATAGAATTATTAAAAATTATGATTAGACATTAGAAAATAGTGTATAATAAATAGCATGTTTTGAATTATATTTTATAACTAAATTCAAAACCCTTCAAAATATGCTATTTATTATACACTATTTTCTAATGTCTAATCATAATTTATAGTAATTCCATTTTATATTAAACACACACACAACAGTAATATAACCTTATAACCTCCCTCACATACATACATACATACAATCGGCAAACCAAGTGTCGAGTGTAACAGAAACATTGCGTTTGCGTTGAAGTGAACTCTCTACACTGACTTAATAAATTTGCTGTGATGATGAATGAAAATCCGAAACCGGGTCAGGAATAATAGAAGTATGCATGCAACGTCGGATAAAATAGCATATGTGATCCAGCATTGCTGAGCCATCCAAATATTCAACAAATAATATAAATTGTATTTTTTCAGTTGTAATATTTTCTCAAATAATTGTTTTATAAATCTCCTTTAGGTTTGTGTGTTTCTGTGGAATTGAAAAGATAATTTTCTTTCAACCGAGTTATTACTTAAAAATATATAAATAAAAGTTTTAGCTGTCGTTAAATTGAATTTAAGATATAAGAAAAGGAATGTGGTATTATTTAATTGCTACCTGAATCAATTTGGAAAGATGAATTGTATTTGAAGGTCTGATTTTAACCAATATTCCAAGAAGGTATTGAATGGAGAAGTGAAGAAGGTTATTGTGAGGCCAATGGCCTAGTAGTGCTCGCATATTTTTCTGATAATCCTAAATTATGTAATATTTCATGCCTCTAGTTCAATTGGTGTGAGCATATTCTCTGCTGTGGACATATCTATATTTCCGGCTATTTATTTATTCAACAAAAAGCTGAAAATAAATAATAAATTTCGTATAATTTAGATTTCTCGAATTAAATTAATATAAAAAAATTTGAATTATTATTAAAAATTAAAATATATAAATTATTAATAATGAGATATTTTTTTTTTCATGTCTTACAATTTATTATTACAAATGTGATTATTAATTTTCGTCAAATTTGATACAATTTGAAATAAATGCTTATTTACATATAACATTTATATACATATAGGTACGTGACAATGAAACATACATTGTACTTCTTGGGTTTTTAGGACATTCTTCCTATCTGCATTTAGTTATATTTATTTATTTATTCTATACAGCAGCAACAGTCACTTAGACCATAAAATTGCAGTCATACACAAAGAACATATAAAAGTACGTGTTATATACAATTGCTCGTTTATATATATACACATACATACAAGACGAGCAAAATGTCAACACGAGTAGTCCATAATATAAATAGTAACACTAGACTATGAAATACAAACATTTTTAATATAATTTTTATTAATATAAATTAAATCCTTTTCAGAGGGAATAAACTTATTCCAGCTTCGAACGAGTTGAACGAGTTGGCTGGATGATTGAAGCTGGGGCTGGTAGTGCAAATGTCGGAGCCCGTCTAACGGGAGGCACATTAAAACGGAAAGCTTGCTAATAGTTCTAGGGCCGTCTATATCACCTTATAGCAATTTGTATATAAATAAAAGGTCTTTCTGGCATCGTCTATCTTCCAACGATTCCTATAAAATTTTGTTCTGTTAGCCTTCCATTTTTCCTCAGGAAGTAGACATACTTATTTTGAAGCATTTCGATTCTCTCGATGCCCTCATTGGAGACCATATAACATATTCGAGCTTTGAACGGACTGTGTGTTGTACAAAACTAATAGAGCCTTTACATCTACAATTTCCCTGCAGTGCCTCCAGAGAAAGCCTTGAAATTTGGATGCTTCCCTGCATATATATAATCTATGTAAGAACTCAATGTCAGACCTGAGTCCAGAAGGACACCCAAATCCTTTACAATTTCAAGTCTCTTGACCTCACCTAAATATAGTAACTGGCTCTGATATGCTTTTCCTTCCTGGAAACCATTATTACTGTGCATTTATCAATATTTAACTACATACGTTTATCTGAGCACCATTTAAATACCTCAGAAAGCTTATTCTGTAATATTATACGGTCATCTGTAGAATGCACTTCCAAAAACAGTTTGGAGTCATTAGCAAAAAATAATTATTTAATGTCCTCTAAGTTGGCCAATACATCATGTATATATATGAGGAAAAGCCAGGGTCCCATTTTCGTTCCTTGGGGAACACCCGAGGTCACCAGGATCTCTCTAGAGAATTTTCTGTAATATTTGACAATCTGAATCCTATTTACTAAGTAGCAACCATGTTAATAGTAAACCATCTACCATTTTAATAGTAAACATCTTCCAATCAACTGACTATCTCCAAACTCCGAATTTTGGAACGCATTTAATTCTTATTAATATTATATAGGTGATAGAATCATATAATACACGAAATGGGCACTTTAATATTGTACACAGTTTGCCTCTATCTGTGCCCAAATTACTAAATGCCACTTGAGGGTTAAATCTAATGTCTCACATCCTCAAGTAGTTCCTAAAATAGTTTTTCTGTAAAAAATCCCAAAATAAATGTGATAGCTGTAATTTGTTTAGGTAAAGTTAACTGACTTTCTTCAAAATAAAAAATTTTAGTAAGTTGTGAAAAGTAAAAAAGGTCTGGTGTGTCTCAAATGACTTTCTGTTACTGCAATTTACTAGTTATTATTGACCAGTTTCCTTCAAAATTGGTAAGTAAATTTAATAGTCTGCAATATTACATTTAGCTAGAACTTAAAAACACACTAGGGACACGTGACCCACTAGCTCTCCCAGGCACCTTCAAATCTATTACTCTGAAAAACTGAAATGTTTTATTAAAATGTTTAGTAAAGTTGCTCTTCTGCTCAATCGATTGTCTCCTCCGAATTTTGGAACGCATTTAACTCTTATTAATATTATATAGATGGTAGAATGATATAATATACAAAACGTTACTTTAAAGAAAGTGTAATGGGATCCGCCGAATCATTAAAGATTCATAGGATCCGAAGAGCGGTGAAGCAGACATTCAATGAATCAAAAGTTAGTTACCCCTCACCTGGGCCAGCCTAGAAAGGGAGGATTCGATTCATATAAATAGAGCGATAGCTAAAGAGTTCGGGACAGTTTTTAAGACAGTTTGGAACAGCACATCCAGTCAGCAACCTATCTACCATCTTCTTACTCAGCCAGTCTGTCTCTTTATATTTCTCTCGCTACCTAACTTCTATTTGCTGTAAAAGTCCTTGCAGTTTGTTTGTTCTATTCATTATACAGTGTTCAGCATATATTCTAGTTTATTTCTCTAAAAATCCATTCTCTCTAACTCTTTCACCTTCTCACACCCATTATAAAAGTCCAACTTCACCGCCCCAAAACCAGCTAAAATGATTTTTTCGAAAAAAATGTTTCAAATATTATAAGTTATAGTTTTTTATATATGTGATTGATGTATTAAGTTTAAATAAAATCGTTGGAGCCGTTTTTGAGAAAATCGTAAAAAACTAAAAAAAAAGAAAAGTAAAATGTTACTTCCTATTGATGGATTTGGATCGAAACCTTATTGCCGGGTCTCCTGGTGTAATTTAAACGAAATATCAAGTTTGAACTTTCTGTGATTTGGTTTTGAGTTAACAATCAAACAAACACATACAGACACACAGACCAGTTTCTAAAAACTAATTTTTCTAACTCAGGGAATCTGAAAACCTGCATTTTCCGGAAAAAAACTCAATATCAAAACTTCGATAGGTTTGTAATACTTTCCCTCCTTAAGGGAAAATGAAATAGAACTTGGAGCAGTGCTGTAAAAAAATGCCTTGTGAATGGATTAATTTTACTTAAGCTCACTTATTAGGTAATCTCATAATTTACTAAGTTATAAATACTAAATATATGCAATTTAGAGATGATCCTCTAAATGAAAACAAATTTATTATTTTCAATTAAGTAGTATTATAAATCATAATTACTTCATTACAAAGTGATTAATTCATTATGAAATCATAATTAGCGACCTATATTCAATTTGTGTACATATCATAATGCAATTCAATCAATGTAATTAACTTTTAATTTCATACTGAACTTATTCAATTCAAATTACAACAGGAGGAGGGTGGTATTCATGTTTTCTCTCATTTATTAGCATAGTTAACAATGCAATTATAGTATTAGTTTTCAATCATTTTTATATGCTTTTAGAATTTTTATTCAAGTGCGTGAGGGATTAGCTCAGTAATAGCGTGCTGGATTGGAATATGAAGGTTTTAGGTAACGCGATTTTAACTCATTGGTCCAGAGATGGAAAGTGTTGTCGACAACGAAACGGTTTCTGTGCATTGATCTAGCTTTTGATAAATCCTAAAAAACATTCTATAAACTTTTAAGTGACAATATAAATTTGTTCCATGGTATCTGTAATCGCATAGCATCAAGGTTTTTTTTATCATTTTTATCATTTTACCACTTATAATTTTATTTTAATCAAGTGATTATAATTGTTTTTTGTTTTTGGCATTCCATTGTTTAGTGTGTGCTCCAGGCTATTAAACATGCAATCAGACATAATTTTGCAATACATTTATATGTATACATGTTATCACTGAGCAAAGTTCACATTTTTTCAATAAACAACTTATTCGCTCATATCATTGAATATGATTTATAGTTTTTCAATAAACTATTTATTCAAGCTGCAAGTGCATTATTTTCAAACAGACTAACAAGGAAAAGCCAGCGGAATATACTTAACAAATTCTACATGGTCCTCCGGGTCAATAAAAAAAAAACGGATGTCCTGACAAAGGAGGGCTTGAAAGTAATTTTCATAGGCGCCGAACAATAATATTTGTAAATATTCCCGCGTCAAACCTTTTTACCATCTCTTACTTTTGGTAGGCGATCACGTTAACTTTTCGAAATTGAGTTTTTCACCGGAAATATATGTTTTGTGATTTCCTGAGCACGAAAAAAAATGTTTAGCGAATGGTCTTCTAAAGTTTCTTCTAAAGTACCATTTCAGTACAATTTGTAGCTTGTTATACAAATTGTAGATTAGATTGATAAAGATTAGATAGATTAGATTAAGATTAGATAAAGGACTGATAGATAGATTAGTCTGATAAAGACTGATGAGGTTTAGATTAGATTGACAAAAACTGATGAGGCATGAGCCTTATTGTAACTTAGGCAGTCTATTATGGATCCTCAGTAGTTGTAGCATGTCTTCCAGCTTCGCCCTTTTAAGCAGACCTAATAAAGCTGAAAGCGGATTCAACATGAATTCGTGGCTTCGGAATTGCTTACTCCCGAGGAGCTGAAGACAACATTTATCCTCATCAGGCCGGCGCATTCACAAAGAATGTGTACCGAGGTTTCTTCCTCAGCCTTACAGAATTAGCACATCGCCTAAGTAGTAACTGGTGCATGTGCGTATTCAGCCAGTAGACCCATTATCTTATAACCTTCCGGCTATGGTTAAGTAGATGCCTGATAAATTTAGACAACTATTTCTTTATAAAGAGCTTCGCCTGCCTCTGCACTGGTGTTCCCTCCCACCATTGCAGACGCTGGTCTTCCATCCAACCTTTGATACAAGTTTGAATCAGGCTTCTGGTCAAGTGTTCGGGACCTATGACAAAGTCTTTCGTACCCTCCCTCGCCAAGGCATCCGCCTTTTCGTTGCCCAGAAATCCAATCCTGAGTCAGCTTATTCCGAGCATCTGCATCGGTTAATTCACGTTCTCACATGTCAAGTTTAGTTGACCGCTTTTAGTTGATCAAGAGAAGTTGAATGAAAAACCTAGTGAGAACCTTTTCTTTCAATAAAGTTGATCAACTTTTTAGTGGATCAACAAAAGTTTGACCGAGCCAAACTTTATCGTTCAAATATGACCCATCTTTCAGTTGAACCTGCCTTCTTTCAAGTATTGATTGACAAGTGTGAACCTGCGGATCGCCCAATTGGCCTCTTCAACTCGTAGAGTGCTCCGTGTCGTTATTGAAACGGTTTGATCGATTTTAGTTGAAACGTTTGAACCAAAACTGATTCAAGTCGCATTCAACTTTTGCTGATCAACTATAATCGGACAACTAAAGTTGACTCGTGAGAACGCGCCTTTAGAGCGGTTAGGCAAGCCCCCCACCAGTCGTAGGACTATTTGGTTTAATATACATTAGAAACATTGGTAGAACTCCAACTTTGAAGAAGAAGATTCGGTTAACCAACCAGAAGCATGACTTTATAGTTTAAGTTTTTGAGGTTTTTCCGTTGGAATTTTCTCAAAAACTGAATTTTTTTTTTTTCTTTAAACCTGGAATGCTAGCGCATAGATCACATACTGAAACCTATAATTTTTATTTGAAACATTATTTTGGTAAAAAAAGATCGTCTGATGTTGTGAGGAATCTGTGACTTTACATTTCAAATGTTATTTGAGTTTGTTCAATGGTTTGCCTCTATCTTGCGGATTACTGTAAAAACACATTCAATTGCCACGTGATATTTGTTGACCAACCCCACCTCATTTCGCTTTTCTGTTGTTAGAATTAGTAATTTCTCTATCTGTATTTGGGAAACTGAGTAAACATTTCCAGGTTCAAAGAAAATCTATTTTATAATGTATTAACTATAATAAGACTAAATAGCGTGAACCTTTCATAAAAAAAATATGTTTTTTATTCCATTAAAATTAGGAAAAAAAAAAGCGGAAATAAAAATTAAATAATTAATAAGAATTATTTAATAATTTCCAAGTTGTTAAATTAAACCGTTTAGTTTAAACATCAACTATAATGTTAACTAAGCCGTTAGGGAATTAAAAGAGCAAGGTATTATATAAAATATGCGAGTCAACATGCATCTTGCTTGTGAAACTGGGATTCCATTATGTACTTACTAAAGCTTGGTAACAAATCACTAAATTATTAGGTATAAACCACTATTATTAAGTATAGTATACAGACTCCTTTTGTTAAGGTTTGATTTAACTTTAAAACTGTTTTATTCCATATTGATTATCATGCATTCCTCATATTGAAATATAACTATTTAAAAAAAAAATCATTAATATTTAATTTCTGAAGCAGTGGGAATACGTTGTTTCCCATTTAATGATGATATTACATATAACACGGATGAAGTTGATTTTTATTTCTCTGACCTTATTTAAAATCTAACTTTGCCTAATTTATTGTCAATGAAATATTTAATGAAAATAGATATTTTGTGATCCTCCGATTTTTGTAATTCACTTTTTTAGAATCCAAATCAATGGAATTTATACGTAGTAAATTTAAAAAAAAATAGGATTACAAATAAGGTTTTAATAAAAAAAAATTCACGATGTTTTTAAAAATATTTAACAGATTTTACGGTTCCACTTATAAATTGTTTATAACATAAAAATATTTATTTTGATAACTGTGTACAGCCGTACTTAAATTGGAACGTTCCTTTTTGAAAGAAAAATATTGATCAGTCAGTTAAGAGTATCCACCTAGCAAGATGGTCATCTTATATTCAAACGGGACCATATACAGGTTAGACACCGAAGTAGTGTCCAAAGTGTAATTACGGTGAAACGGAGACGCTCCAACATATGTGTTCTTTGAGTTCCCATGTTTCATCATTCCAAGAGAGAGATACCTGAATAGAATAATTGAAAATAATGTTACGCTAATATTAAACCCACAGAATGTTGATTATTTCAACAATCTACTTTACTTTATTAAATCTTTTATTATACTCAGATTTATTTCGAACAATTTGGAGTAATTACATTTTTTTTTTGTTTAAACAAGATTATAATGTTTAAATTAAGTTTATGCACAGATTAATTTTTTTTTTTTTGTAATATTGCTCCCTCAGGTATTCTTTTATTTTGTTTTATGCTTTGTTTAAATCCAGTTTTCTTTACCTTTCATTTATCTTACATTTAACTTGAAATATGTACATACTTCTGTTTGGGACTTTAGTTATGTTTTTCAATAATATTTGTATTATTATTATTATTATTATTTTTTTCACAGGTGATACCTGGGTTATTCTCTTGCTTACGGGTTGCTTTTGCTACCAAGTAGCTAGATGTGTCTTGTGTATCAGGTGTTGTTCAGAAATTTCCGTACAGTGTTACAAGTTTTCAGTATGACAGCTTTCTGTATCTGTTGATGTATGTATGGGTGTAGTTCTAGTGTTTCTATGTTGCGGATGAAAGAGTGTGGTGTGACTCCTGTAGGTGATATTATAATTGGTAGTATTGTTATTTTGCTCTGCTTCCATATTTGTTTTATTTCTATTGCGAGAGGTGTGTATTTGTCTATTTTTTCCTGTTCTTTTGTTTTGATGTTTTTATCATTGGGGATGGATATGTCTATCATGTATGTGGTGTTCTCATTTTTGTTTACTTGTGTGATATCTGGTCTGTTGTAATCTATCGTGCGGTCAGTTCGTAGTGTTGTATCCCAGTAGAGCTCTGTGTTTGTGTTTTCCAGAACGGTTTGTGGGTGGTATTTGTTGTATGGGGTCCGTTCAGTAATAAGGTTATGTTTTAGTGCGAGTTCTTGGTGTAATATCTTTGCAGCTGCATTGTGTCTCTGTGTATTCTGTGGCTGCCAACAGTTTGCATCCGGTGGTTATGTGTTCTATTGTTTCCGGGAATTGTTTACATTTTCGGCATAGGTCATTCTGTAAGGTGGTACTATTGCTTATGTGCTTGATGTAGTTTCTTGTGGCTATTACTTGGTCTTGTATTGCGATGTTGAATCCTTCTGTTTCTGGTTGCAGGTCACCTTTTGTTAGCCATGTGTATGAGTGTTTTTTGCTGATGTGTCTCTGGTGTACTGTATCATAGTGTCGACCAGTGTATAGCTTTCTGTGACCAGCTGGCAAGCTTTTCTGTAATATGTGTGTCTTCGTTTCTAGGTGTGTTTACTGCGTCTTGTATATGCTCACTGAGGTTAAGAGGTGTGAACTGTTTGTCTGCTGTAATAATTGCTTTGTGTAGTCTGCTGTCTTTGCTATAAAAGTATGCCCGCATGTTCCAGATTTGGTTTTCGTGCAATTGTGAGATGTCTATGAGTCCTCGCCCGCCCTGTGTTCTTGGAAGTGTCGTTCGTTCGATGCATGATTTTGGGTGTAGCATTCGGTGTTTTGTAAGTAGTGTACGGTTTAGTCGGTTCAGTTCTTCGGTTTCTGTTTTAGACCATTTGATTACACCAAATGAATAGGTGAGTAGTGGTATTGCGTATGTGTTTATGGCTTTGATTATGAATTTGGCATTGAGCTTACTGTTTAGTATGCATGTGATTCGTTGCTTGTAGTTGTCTGTAAGGTGTTGTTTTATGTTGTTGTGTTGTAATCTAGTGCTTTGGTGGAATCCTAGGTACTTGTATGTCTCGTGTTGTTGTAGGGATTGTATGAGTTGATTATCTATTATTATTATTAAAACTATTATTATTGTAAACCAACTCTACTGTAATTTTACTTTTGTAAATAAACAATATAAAACATAAAAAAAAATTAACAGATTTTATATAAAAGTTGTTTAGTTAGATATAAAAAAAAATCACTATAAACAATACTTATGTTGAGGCCGTTGTTAATAAAATAAGCAAAAATATATGTTGGTTGGCTGGGGGCCAAATAATTTTTTTTTCGTAACTTTTAAAGTTTATTCTATGATGTTTCGGACAACTTTGGTGCCCTACCTCACAGGATCTGTCAAAGAAAGGTAAAGAGTTAAATGTTCCAAGCTTCATTTCACTTTTCTTACTTGAAATAGGGTGAGAGGTAGTACCAAAAATATTTTCAAATGATATCTCGACTAATGTGAGTGCTTGGATAAAAACGAATTTGACTTAAGAGGTTAAACTCATCTCATAGGGGAAAGGTAACAAGTTGACCAGATATACACTCTCTAACCCTTGGGATTACTACCAGCTATTGTCTGACCAAGCAGTCAATTCCTTTTTTACCTGCCCCCATGACATGATTTAAGGGACATTTTCAAAATTTCTTGATCTTTCGTATCCCAGCACTTACTAAGTACATACAGATTCAAATGAATGGAATTATGGAATTTCCGAAAAGTTTATCTAGTTGTTGGAAACATGTGGGCAGCAGTAGGAATCGAACAATTTTTAGTAACACACCACCTAATAAGTCAAATTATGAGTATAATAAATTGTGGATCTGATCAAACCATCGAATCCAACGGTACGTAATTATATAAATTAATATATTTAAATTAATAAAAGCAATATGTTTATCTTTATTTTTTTTTATTAAACTGACCGACGTTTGACCTAATGCATAATACCGCAAAGTTTGTTTCTCTTTGTTTCCTAAGCGTCAGCAAAGAACCAGTTTATCGCTGTCGGAACCGAAATTGCCGAAAAAAAGTTTTGTTGAGAACGAACTCTGTGTTCAATTTAGTTAAAGTGCCATTGGACAAGATAGTGTTAGAGGGCTGGATACTCAAGTATCCTCGAAACATTCCAGTTAGAGAAATGGGATTATGCCATAATACCGTAACAAAAAAATGAATAGTTGTTTAAGGATTTTGTGGATACCCAGAAGTATTTTTATAAGTAGTTATTAGTAGTTTATTCCTTTATTAGTTAGTACACGATAGGTTTATTTTTTTTGACAAGGTCTTTTAGGCTGCCAAATTTATTTTATTGTGGATATTTCTTATTTAAAATGTATTTAGTTTATTTTGACAAGGCCCTCTAGGCCGCCAATCTCATTGTGGGTATTTCAAATATAACATGTATTCCAATTTAATGTTTTTGGTTTTCATTGGGTTCTATCCACACAACCAGCAAGATGAGTCTGAAATCCAAATGGGTGTTTGTACTTTTTTCTCTGATTTCACGACATATTAATTTTCATAACAATTTTGATTCGTTGGGAAATAATGGAAAATCCTATCTTATACTTTCCTTCTTGTGATTTAGAAATTACAAAATGTCCCTTAAACCATGCGATAGGAGGCAATCCTTCATATCATGTGCCTGCTACTACAGCTACTAGCAAACCTTTTCAAACAATAGCCACCCTTACTTTTATTAACCTAATGTAATCTTTTTTTACCTGCTCCCTATGGGATGAGTTTAACCAATAAAATATTTTATGTTTTATGTAGTTATTTGATCACACAGGTGATAATGAAAAAAAAAAGAAGACTTGCTTATGATATTACTCCATCTTAGTGGCGGTAGAAGAACCGCTCATTTTTGAACAAATCTGATTGTCCCTCAAATTGTAAGATTCCTCTTTTAGCGAATTATACGGTTTATTTATTTATTTATTTTATTATTGTCTCACGTTCCATTTATGATAATGGCTCGCTTACTTTATAATAATGCGAATTAAATAAGGCGCCAAAACATTTGAATTTGAAGAAAAATTTAAATTTCCTGGTCTTTTTTCATTTATTTATTTATTTTTTAATTTGCTATGATTTTTTCGATAATGAAAATAAGGGTATCTTAAACTTGGATATTAACTCATTCATAGTGATGCCTATCACAGTTTTGTTTAGTATTTATTTCGGAGAATATTGATAAAAGAATGTATTGGAGAGCCGGGATGCTAACCACACAAGTCCCATTCATTAAGGTATGTAATGAATTCAATATATTAAGCATAATACAGTATGTAATGAATACAGTAATCATACAGTAAGTAATGTATAATTATTGTAAGTAATGTATTCTCTCCCACCTGCATAATACTGTAATGTAACTAAATATTCAAATAAATTCCGAATTTGATGGAAATATGTCACTTAGAGGAGGTATGAGAAAAGCAGTTAGAATAGTCGTGTGAATGTTGTAATAGTTTGCAATAGCAAGCATAGTGATAGTTTCTGATTTTCGAAATTGTATTTTCCACCGAATATAGCTCAACAACGAAAAATCAAGGAAAATCAATTGAGATCCCAGTTTATGTATCACTTGAGAAAGTGATAACCCTGGCGTAGCTAGGGATACAAGAGTCTCGGTACAGATTATTTTAAAAGATTATACATTGTAAATTAAGTACACATTAATTTTTGTTTTAGTTAATACAATTATTTCAATTTTATCTTAATATGTAATAAGTAAAGTAAAGTAATGCCTATTTTTTCAGGCGGGCTTAACGTCCAACTACCAAATTAGGTGTCGTGGACGGGGGCGGAAGCACCTAGTTTACTGTTAACATTTTTCATACCAATATAAAATTTAGCAGTTATACGCGGGATTCGAACTGGGGTCCTCCCACTTTCAAGTCCATGCTCATAACCACTACACCAATACTCGCCCACCTTAATATATAATATAAGATCAATTTATTGTATTTATCGATAATCATATAATATGTACATTAACACAACTTAATCCTGCTATTCTATACCACTGAATTGCTATGCTATTGTGGTTTCACGATTGCACCACCGTGTTTTACATGCATGATCATAAATAATATTTATTTTTATAACATTGTAAAATTCCTATCCGATATTTTCTTGAGAATTTTTTTTATTTATTATTTTGAAAATTGAAATATAAAATTCCCATCATCTTTTTCAGTTTATTTTACAAAAATTTGTATATCACAGATGGGCCGTAGGCAACGGACTGTTTAATTTATAATTAAAAAAAACAAATTAATCCTTCAGTTTAGTGTTAGTGTAGCGTTGGTCGTCTTTCTTTAGTAATGTAACTGTTTAAAAAAAAAAATTTTAATTGAATTTTAATTTAAGTCGTTTAATTTTTACTTTCTCTTACTAACAATATATGAAAAAGTAGTATTGCAATCGTGTCAGATTTTCAAAATTAAGTTTTCACCGGAAATACACGTTTTGAGGTCCCCTGAGTCCAAAAAAGTATTTTTTTATTTATTTTAGAAAAGGTTTTATATTTTTGTGTGTGTGTGTGTTCTATTTTTTTAATTAAAAACTTTAAGCAACTTCCTAAAAATAAAGTTAGCAAAGCAAAATAATTTTTGTTAAATGTACAACGTATGTAGGTGTGTGTACACAAGTTCAAGGTAATAGAGTTTGATCATAATTAGAGCAGTTTCGAATAATAATAGTCTCGTTTAAACTGGTCTCAATGCAAATCATTTAATATTACATAATAATTGAATGAAGGTTTTGTTTAGTGCAGTAAACAGAGAGTGAGAGAGAGAGAGAGAGAGACTAACATCATTTTGCGTTGGGTTATTGCGGGTCATACATGCATTAAGGGTGATGGGAGGAGGAAGGGTTTAGTAGTTTGGTTTCAAGCAGGTTTAAGGTTTTAGATTTGATTTTCTAGTTTGACCCACAGAGTGAATTGCATATCACTTGTAAGATATTTTGAGCGGACATAAAGATAATTATTAGATATATGATCTAGAAAGCACAGCCGATCTGGCCGCCCCCCCATTCATCTGAATTATATATTCATTTAATGGTAGGAACGGCAGAAATCAAAAGATGCATCTTGTTAAACAAGGAAACAAACTACCTGGCAGAATTAAAGACTATGGCTGAGTTGCAGATGTGACGAAAAATGCTGAGAGTTGATCGAAGCATGGGAACTGGTGCAATGATCGTTCAACTAGCAAAGGCGCTATTTGAAGTACCAAGACAAAAACCAAGATTTCCAATTGTAAGTTCGAGGAAGAAATTACGTGAGGGTTCCTTTATGATAGTAATAATTAGTAATTTACCGAGGGAGAACTAAGCATGCAATCCTATGGACCGGCCAATCTGCGGCACCAACCAAACTATTGAACAAAATCTGATTTATGCTAAATGAAGATTGAATCAGTCCAAAAGCTTGACAAAATGAAAGACAAGTGTTAACCTAATTATAGTTGATCAAGCTTTATAGTTTAATGCCACGAAAAAACCCTAGATTTTTGTAGCAAATTGATTTAATAATAATTAACTTCAAAGAAATCCATGAAAATAGAATGCTATTTAAATATTCTGTTAGGGAAGGGATTAGGCTCAGTGGACTAGCAACGCAGAGGTCCCTTAGATTTTCTCTTCCTAACAGCCTCAACAGCTCACTGACCGGTGATGGACAGTGTTGTCTGTAACGAAAGAACACTGTCTGGAGGCCGGCAGTGTACTGAGCCGGACGCCAATGACCATAGATGTTTACGCGCTTTAAATTACAAAATAAAAAAAAGAAATTAAATATTTGGTTATATTTCTGAGAATATCAATCAATAATTTACTTAAAATTTGCTGATTATCAATCAAGTTATATTATTCATAGGTGCTGAACAGGGATCATAATTAGGATATCAATTTAAGGTGCTTCAATTCTGGATTAAATTTCCTTTATTACCTTCAATCTGTATACCAAATTATTTAGTATAGGTAAATTATGCTGCATAATTATACATAAATTATTAATTAATATTCCTCCCAAAATTACAATAGAATGTTTAATTAGCAATTTATTTTCATTGATTTCATGTGGGTTTGCTGTAATATCACATATAAAAATCTAATTTTACATTTATAAATTTTCCTGATTTATGAAAGACTTTATTATTGCTTTCTCTTAATCCTAGTAAGAGGAAGTACCGTTTTTATTGTCATCAATTTTTCAATACCTAATTGTTGAAACCTAACTCATCCTATGCGGAAAAATATTTTTCTACAATTATTATCGTTATATGATAACGATAATTTCAGTTCAATTGAAAATTTTTCAAGCTTGAAAATCTTGAATCTTCAAAATTTAATTAACCCAAATTCCAAATTTACCAAAAATCACCCATTTCTTTCCAAAGTAATTTTTCGATTGAAGAAAATTGACCCCTGGAACTTAATTAATCCGAAACTAAATACCAAAGTTCAGAACATATGTTTTGTTTAAAAAATATTGACACCATTGGAAAAAACAAAGCTGGCTAATAGTTAATTAAAAAATCTAAGCTTTTACCGGTTTTTTTTTTTCTTTCATTATGTTCATGTTTTATTTTCAAATGGTTGGAAATAACCCCAATTTTTTTGTGGATTCTCCAGTTGGTGAATCTCTCAGTCGATTCTTCTGTTTTTCATAGAGTAGAATTCAAAGAATTTTTAAATTAACTATTGTCATTTCTATCAGTTTTCATATAACGTTTTTAATACATTTTTAAAACAATCAAAACATTGTATGTTTTTTTTCTCATTTTCATATGTCAGTATATTTTCTAACCTAAGTCCCCCCCCCCACCTAGGGGTTTGTATATGTTTACCTATGTACTTGTATTTTTAATCCATTATCATTCAGTCATTCAATTTAATAATAACATTTTAATGAACTGTAAACTTTTCTTTCATTCATACATTATACATTTAATTAAAATCTTATATAGATAATCTAAATTTCTTTTCGAATCTCCAGTAACAAACCGGTTTATTCTTGTTGAGAATTATTTCAACAATGAATTCCTTTGAATCTTTTGTTTTCTTCTTTTACTCAAGTTTCGTTTTCTCTATTGTTGAAACTGGTATTAACATTAAAGCATTCAATTATTATCGTTTCTTTTCATTTATTCTTACTCTTACGGATGTAAGAAGAAATAATGCGAAAGTTTCAGGTTTTTTTTTTTTAAATTGAATTTTCCCCGGGGGAAATTTGTGTTTTGATAATTAATATTCTTTTTAAAACTATCATGTGATCAGTTCTGACGTGTTTAGTCGTAATATTATGTAAACCGGAAGTGACAGTTTATTGCAATGTAAGAATTCCTCTAAAGTGTTTCTTTAAGCCAGTCTGCGTAGTATCATCTATTTATATTACGAACCTTTACATGTATTGTTAGAATTTTTAAATTATGACGAAAGTCGATTAACCGGAAGAGCGGCTTTATCGAAAAGGCTACTGAGTTTTTTAGGATATTCTCGAAAAAGACTGCATTTCAATTTCATTAGAAAAATTTTTCCTTGAGGAATCTGGTGACGTTAGGTTTAATTTTAAATTGTCGTACAGGTTTTGTGAGGATTGATAGAGGTCCTGTCATCTGATTTATATTATAGTTCAGAGCTGCTATTTCTGAAAAACACAAATAAAATAGGCTAAATACTCAATTCTTATCTTAATGCAATTTCTTGAAGTGAAATGTCGCTTTTAGGGGGTAGGTCAAATTGTCAACTCCCTCCCAAAGCCCCAAAACAATTAAAAAAAAAAAAAAATCATTTTTGAGAAAATCTGGAAAAAATTAGTGAAGTCTAACAACTCTGGTTAACGATTTTAGCCGAATCCTAATTGCATCTAAAACTCAACAAAGGAAGGCACTTCCTGCTTGGTTGGCACTCATCACTCACACACAGACAAACTCATTTGGAAAAAAAAAACTTCTTTGCACTCGGGAAAGTTCAAAACTTATGGTTCCATGCTAATTCAAATTCGAAAATTTGACAGGATAACAACATTTCTCTTTACCATGTTAAGATTAAGTAAAAATATGAATACCTGTGTGTGTTCTCGTCTAAAATGAAGGAAATTGCTAATGAATTGAGGTATTGAGTGTATCAACTAAATTTGCTTACAGCAAGTCTATGTTATCACACTGTTTGAACCAAAACATTTTGATGATGGGCGAACGCACGATACCCGGATTGATGACCACAAAAACAAGAAGGCTATCACGGAAAATATCTCTGATGCTTTCCAGCTTTGCGGAACCAACAGCGATTATAATTTAATTGTAGCACCGCGATAGTTAAATATATTTTCCATTTTTTAACTTTATATAATTTACCCTCAACTAAAGTCCATGTGGAAGGAGCATTGCAACCAAGTCAATCAAATTGGCAACCAAGATAGTAAAATAATAAATGAAATTTGGGAGGGGCATATCCTCAGCGGTGGTTGCGCACTGGAATTGGAACGCGGAGGTCCTGGGTACGAACACCGCCCTTAGATTTTCTTTTCCTCGGAGTCTTTACAGCCCGGAAGCCGGCAGTGTACTGAGAAATTCCGGAGATCATTTTGGTTCTACCACTGTTGCTTTCTCTTAGTGTAGAAAATATTGTGTTCGACTCAAATTTTCCAAATTGAGTTTTCATTGTAAATATTGTGATGCTTCAAATTTAAAAGTGTGTATTTGTGTCTGTTTATGGACAGAATAATTCAAAACCGTAAAAAAATCAGTGAAATTTCAAAAGTAAATAATCAGTTTAGAAATCCCTAGGGAATAATTATACAATTATTTCAGTAATAATTTCCTCAAGAAATGGCTCCACGATTTCTTTAAAACATTTTTTAGTTTTTCTAACTACAAAGGTAAAATTAATTTATCGGAAAAAATATTTGGGAAAATGCGAAGGTACGAGATTTACAAACTTTACGTTCTAGGTTCTAAATTATTTATGTAATCTTAGTTCAGTCAGCCGAACATTCACAGTTCAATGAATGGAATATTTTTCAATTAAAAATATTAAAAATGCAGTGAGAAAAAGTCATGTGAGTGTTTCATTTTATTTATTTTTTTTGCTTAGAAGGAAGATTACGAAGATAGAATAACAGGGAAATGGTGGTCTTGGTAAGAGTACAAAATGTCCATGGTTCCCTAACAATCTCCGGCAGTGCCGTTAGGTTTGCTTGTTTGGAAATTGTTTGCACTAAGTGTGTAATTTGTCTTAAATTACTTCACATAGCTCGGGTTTAAATATTAATCAGCCAACAGGAAGTTTCTTTTTATTTTTTCTATTTACAGCTGCCATCAACATAGAATGTTCAGCTTGTGTTGAGATAAATTTAAAACCATCTTCCAAAATAATCTAAAATAGGTTTTTAAATCATCTCATTTTATCCAAAAAATTTAGCTTAGCTTTATCTATAGCTTTGTTTTAGTTTTTTCCTAGTTCAAACCTTTATTCTAGCCAATACACTTTTCATTATTTCATTTAAAATTACTCAAATATCATTTAGTGAAATGATTTACCCATTCAAAGAGTGTGCTAGCAATTAATTATTCATTCAAACCGTATCAAATGAATTCAAATCAAACGCTCAATTATATTCAAATATTTATTTAATTAAAAACAAAGAGGATACAATTTCAATAGCTTTATACCAGGATAATGTCTCTACAATAATAATTGACCAACTATATCGGAATAGTTGAACAATTTTATATCTTGTCGGTTTTCTTTCTTGATTATTACGTATAAGACAATGTTAAAACTCATTTTATTTTTTTATAAGGCGTCTCAACATCTGTGGTCATTTGCGCCCGCAGCCTTCTCAGTGCACTGCCGGCCTCAGGACAGTGTTCTTCCGTTACAGACAACACTGTCCATCACCGGACAGTGAGCTGTAGAGGCTCCTAGGAAGAGAAAATCTAAGGACAGCACGGCTGGATTCGAACCCGTGATCCCCGCGTTGCTAGTCCAGCGCGCTACCACTGAGCTAATCCCTTCCCTCTCATTTTGGTTAATGACAAAAATTTGTCACTTTGTCCCTTTACATTGAAGAGCTATTGCATAGTTTGTATTTTTACCGGATAATTCTAATGGGCAATAGATTTTCTGCCTGAAATTTTCTATTTATTTATTTATTTTTTTATTTCTACCCTTGTTGTATAATGTAGAGATTACGTTGGTCGAGTAATTAAATCATGGTTAATTCGTGTCTAACGGTACATAGCTTAACAAGTGTTATTATAGAAGTACCCAACTGTACAAGGATTGTAAAGCGATGGAGAGATTATATAGTGAAGGAGCGCCAGACTAACTTGGTTGCAGAAATCTTCTTGCCGGCTTACTGTAGAAATGTTTGTTTAAAAAAATATAGCCTCTTATATATTGGGCAGTTTCCCCTTCTCTTTATTTGACATATTTAGGGGGTTTCTGACGTATAGTTTTCTAGTTGAAATTTCAGATTCCTGCCTAGGACTGGAAAAAAACTCTACCTGTTTGACTTAATGTGTGTTCCATCATATTACTGAAAAAAATTTGGGGGTATTAAAGTTGACACCTGAATATTCAATAAAGTGGAATGCTAAGTAGCATATTTCTAAAGAACAATTAAAGCGTACTCGAGTGTGTGTAAGAATTGCATTATGATGGAAATGAGGGCATTATTTTACTTCATGAAGTATAATGCTGTTAAACATGTATGGAATGGATTTTGTGATATTAACATGAGCATACAAAGAATAAATTTATTTGTTTTTGGATCAATATTTTTCACAAATGTTTTGTAAATTTATAATGAACGAACGCATAGATGAAGAAAACTAAAAAAAAAATAAAGTAAAAAATACAAATTTGTAGAAAATGTGACCGGAAAAAAAACTAACCTCATTAATTGAAGAATAAAAATAGGAACAGAAATATATATAAAAGAAATTTTACCAATGAGACTGGCTAAACATCTCCATAGATATAATATTGGAATAAAGTATATGTACTAATTTCAATTTAATAATAATAATAGCAATAATAATAATAATATTAAGTAAACAAGAAGGTAATTATAAAATTTATATATATATTGTAATATGTACATCTTTGGATCAAAGTATATCCTTGTTAAATATTTTATAATTGTAAAGTAGGGAATTTTTCCAATGTACATATTTATAAAGTTGGGTTTTTGAAGGTTGAAAGGCATAAAAGAAACAGTTAGTTGAGTCAGAGATACCTGGCCTACCCCTATCATTACATTTATTTAGGACAAAGGGAATTTCCCGCTTCTCACTTTCTCCGGGGTGGAGGTGGAGTATGTAAGGTGGACCCTTTTAGGGAGGGGAGTCAGTTCAAAATTTGTACCATAAAAAGAGTGAAGTCCATCATTAGAAAAAGCCTTGTTACAGTAGTGAGTGGTGGAAGTGCCCCAAGAAACCCAACCTTCTCCAACTCAGAAAATATGTAAAATATATGTAAGTTTTATAAAATACAGTTTCTGCTAAATGACAAGAAACTTACGTTGTTGTATCACAATATTGTATTTATATATTTTTGATATATATTGTTTTTTAATTATATATTTTTTGAATCTATATGTTTAATTGTTTTTTCATCCTCTCCAACTTCTGTATAAACACAGACCTCACGAGATTCCTTTAGAGAAGATATGAATTATAATAAGTAATTATTAATTAACAAATTTAATTTAACTTCCAATACAAATAATATTACAATATATATGAAAAAAGGGGGAAAGAAGAAGAAAACGAACAGTAAATACAAAGAATTTACTATTTCACATTAAGTCTTATACATACAAGTTACATGAATCTCTTTGTTATATTAAAACGGCAAGCACAGCCGTTTACAATTTCATATAAATACAGTACTTTGTAAACAAACAGCAGACATTAGATAGTTGTGGTATATGTAATTCTTTGAAATAAATTTTTTTTTTTAAACTTAATCAACGAATACGAACTTAAATTGTACATACATAAATACATATATATACCCAAACACACACACACATACATATATATATATTTTAATTTATTGTTGCTAATTAATTTTGTAGTTAAAATTAATAAGAGGACTTCAAACGAGTTTCCTAAGATTTTTGTTCAATTTTGGAAAAGAGGAAATTAATCAATTTAATTCGGCCATATATACCTAATTAAATAATGCTTTATAAAAGAACAAAATCACCCCCTACCATTTTGTGTTTACCTTAAAATTACATCATTGAATACATTAATAAAATTTTGAGTAAACACTCTGAAAATACTCTGGGTGGGTGGGTGTAGTGGTATGAGCGTGACTTGTAAACTGGGTGGACGCCAGTTCTAGTCCCCGGCAGATAACTGCTAAATTTATTGCTAATGTGGTTGGTTCCGCAGAATCAAATCTGAGCAAATCTTTGTTAACACACTGTTTGACAAAAAACAACCTAATGATGGGCGAACGCCCGAACTCGGTCGATGACCACAAAAAGAAAGCAGGCTATCACGGAAAATATCTCTGATGCTAAATTTTATAATTTATTTAAAATGTTTTCGACACTCATCGAATTTGAGTGTCTGGTATTTTATCCGTCGTAGCATGCATATTTATTTTATTCCTGACCGGTTTCGGAATTTTCATCCCTCGTCAGAATAAATTTATCAAGCTCCTGCAGAAAGTTCACTTCAACGCCATTTTTCTGTTACAGTCACACTTGTTGGTTTGTTGATTGTATCTATGTGCGGGAAGTTGTCAATCACCCACAGGATTCACAGGAATAAAAGAAATATGTATGCTACGATGGATAAAATTCACCAGGTTCGTGTAGAAAGTTCACTTCAACGCAATGTTTCTGTTACGCTCGACACTTGTTGGTTTGTTGATTGTATGCATGTGCCGGAGAGTTATAAGGTTATGTTACTATGTGTGATTGTGTTTAATGACAAAATGGAGTTATTATAAATTATTATTTAGATATTAGAAAGTAGTGTATAATAAATAGCATGTTTTGAAGAATACTTTATAACTAAATTTTATTAGTGTTGTTAAGTATGCTCAGGGTTTTATCACATTTTTATTAGAAGGGTGCGATAAGTTATATCAGGCGTTAACTGTACTAATAAGAATAAAGTTTGAAGAAAGGCAATGCAAATTTTAAGGATAATCAAAAGCTTTTGATTATCCTTAAACTTTGGAAATAATAACTTATTGTAAAAATAACAAATAAATATGAAATCCAAGCAATGTTAATACAAGAAAATATATAGTAAATTGGTATGTAAGAAGGTTGTTAACAAACGGCGAATTGGAGATGATATTAAAATAAATAAATAGAGAAAATCAAATATATTCGTTTTTAATTATCATGCTTATTTTTAAATGATATTAACTGATGTTTAAATTACATTAAAAACGTATTGAGAGACATGTCGGAGCTGGCATTATTTAAGGTATCTTAAATTACCATTTAATATAATAATTTATATTATAATTTTATCATGGTGGCATAATTTAGCTTAAAAAAGGCCACATGACATCTCTCTCAACATGGCAATACTTAATACCACTATTAAAATTTAGTTATAAGGTATTCTTCAAAACGTGCTATTTATTATACACTATTTTCTAATGTCTAGTCATAATTTATAATAATTCCATTTTGTCATTAATCACACGCACATAGCCTTATAAGCTCTCAAACAAACACGCAATCAACAAACCAACAAGTGTCGAGCGTAACGGAAACATTGCGTGGAAGGCTCCTTGGAAGAGAAAACCACTGCAGGATTCGACCTGGGACCTCCACCAGGAAGCCCAGTGTGCTAATCCCTTCTCTTGATGTATACATAAGGACATAATGTTTCCCTCTTATATTGAAAAAGGCCGATTGGGTGCTAACCAATTCATTTTCATTAATAGCTACTATCAGCTATTTTCCGATTCATCATTCTTGTAAAATTTCTAGTTTAGCCCCAAGAGGGACCTCTCATCACCTCTTTCTTAGTCAACTTATTTATATACACAGAGAAATGATGTCTTTTCTTTGTAGCAGATTATTAGGAATTTGAGTATTAAACCCTTTATCATTTAATATTACAGAATGCAAAAGCTTATTAGCTGAAATAGCGTTCTTTATCCCAACCCGCATCCTATTATTTGCCGATTTCTCAATTGTATCAGTATTTGTTGCTATTTCAGGGTGGTTAACCAATAATTTACCCAAAGCCACTGAATGTAATGAGAGTTGTCCGCTTTTGCCAGATTTCTACTTTAGATTATTATATGACATGGACCAAAATATTCACTCCTGTAGGTAAAAATGTACTTAAGGTGGACCCTTCAGTTTAGTATATAGTAATAATGCAGGGAATGGGTACTGCTTATAAATATTTTACGGATCTCCAGTAATCTCTTTTTACATAAGGTCAAACAAAAATATTTTATCCGTCGTCGTAGCATACATATTTGTTATATTCCACTCCCGGTTTCGGATTTTCATTCATCGTCAGAGCAAATTTATTAAATTCGTGTAGAGAGTTCACTTCAACGCAATGTTTCTGTTACACTCGACAGTTATTGGTTTGTTGATTATATGTATGTGCTGGAGATTATACGGTAATGTTACTATGTGTGTGTGTGCGTTTAATTACAAAATAGAATTATTATAAATTATGATTAGACGTTAGAAAATAGTGTATAATAAATAACATGTTTTGAAGAATATTTTTTAACTAAATTCAAAACCCTTAAAACATGCTATTTATTATACACTATTTTTTAATGTCTAATCATAATTTATAATAGTTCCATTTTGTCCTTAAACACACACCCAGCAACATAACCTTATAACCTCCCGTACATACATACAATCAACAAGCCAACAAGTGTCAAATGTAAGAGAAACATTTAACGTTGAAGTGAACTCTCTACACGAATTTAATAAATTTGCTCTGACGATGGATGAAAATCCGAAACCGGTCAGGAATAAAAGAAATATGGATGGCTACGACTGATAAAATATCAGATAATTATTATATTGTAACGCAGCTAGTGGTGCCATCTAGGAGAGAAGACAGGTACCTAAGGTTCTCTTAGTGGCCGTAGGAAGCGCTGGCGGCGCTCTAGTTTTGACTGGAATAGTCGAGAGAAGTCTGGAATGTTCTCTACTGGTATAAATAGAGGGACCACAGAGAGTTGAGAGAGTTTTTCAGTTACAAACGAAGTTACAAGTTTGTGAAAAGTGTACAAAAGTGAACAAAGTGAACTTTTGTGGTTTAAAGTGTGAAATAATTATTGTTAAGCGTTGTATTTAGTAATTTATTGTGTATAGCAATAAATTGGTGTTTTCTTTATTGAAGTTTAGAGTATTTTATCTATACGAACCCACTTAAAACTAGTTGCAGTAGCTAGTTTAGTTGGAAAAACATTACAATATGTTTCATTTTTGGGGAAAAAATTAGCCAGCGTTGGTAAAACAAAACAACGTTTTTAAACTATAATTTTTAAACAAATAAAAATTAAATATTTATATTTCTAATGGAATTATATTTTACATTTTACGTAAATGTCAGTGCATTGTGCAGATTATTAATAGATATAGCACATAAGTTAGCCTGTAATGAATAGGGGCACAGGATGCAAATAAATAATAATAATAAAACTTTAAAATATCAAATTTAATTTTTTTAAATTAGATTTACCGAACAGTGGAGCTTCTAAAGTGTCCTAGGAAGAAAAGAAGTTTTCCTAGCGGGAATGAGAGTCGGTTACATCATGTTGACACATATACCGAAGAGAACCTCAGCCGTTGTGGAGCGCTTGCAATATGACATTAACCGTTCCCCATATTCTATTGGAATGTTCGAAATATGTAAACGCGCGGGGAAAAGTAAATTTACCGACCAGTCTTACAGATGTATTAGAAGGCAATGGGAAAAATTAATAAGACAGTGGAATATCTTAGGGAGGTTCATCGATTTAATTTGTTGTGAAACTATCTGTACATATATTTTTATTTTTTTATTTGCTAGCGACTTCTATATGTGTATTTATTTTAGGATAAGTAATATAAGGGAGTAGAGGAATAACGAGTACTCTACTCTCACCATTGTATATAATAGATCTCACCATTGTATATTAACTGTATTGTTCAGATTCTAGTTTTGGTCGGTATGAATGAATTTGTTTAAATGAATGTATTTATTGGCGTGAATGATTAGGCCTAGATTGTAGGTTTACTGTAGAAATTATTAGACTAGTAGATATGGATATGCTCCCGGATGTGACCTTACAAATTAGAAACAGGTGCAAAGTACCATAGCTGTTGTGCACCTTAAAAAAAATTAAAAAAATTTTTTGGTCATTTATATTTTGTTTATACGTAGTTCCAATTTCTATTTCTAGAATGTGTTCTCAATGAACAGACATTAGTTTTTTTTTTTAATTTAACTTGTTTTATTCTTAAACGACCATAATTTATATAATTATCTTTCCGCTAACAATTACTTGTATGAAGTTATCTTAGGAAGTAGTTGATAAGCATTTTTAATATTTTTGCGTACCAGGAGACATATTTTGACTGCTACAAGTTCTTGAAGAAAGAGAGGGACTGAATTCTATTCAATGAAATTATTTGGAATTCAAATGTGATAAATAATAAATATTTTAAATTAATTGTTCAAGACTTTAAGACAAGATCATGACCGAATATAAAAAAGATTTGAGTATTCTGTCCGAAAAGTAGAGGCCTGTTTTGTAGATACGGTCTTTAATATTCCATGAGTCAGATTTTTTTAGTTATGGGAGTTGTATACTTAGATGTTTTAATAAACGTCTGAATTATATGTCCCAAGTTCCTAGAGGTACTAAAATGAAGAAAGGTTCATATTAATATACAAACAAACAAATCCACAAATTAATACTTTCGTCTTTATTGAGAATGAAAGGTGTGTAAATGTTTTATTGCTTCAAGTTTTAAAGAAGATTACTGTTTTTTAGTTCTAAATATATTAATTAATAAGTGAACATTGTCGCGTGAGGAAGGACAAATCCAGTTGAGAGGTCACATCTTCCCAATGTGCAGCGATTTTAAATATCTAGGGTCGATTTTAAATGTCTAGCGTAACTAACAATAACAATATTACCGCAGAAATCAAGGCAAGAGTATCAGCAGGAAATAGATGCCTGTTTGCGGTTCAGAAGGTTCTGCGGTTCAAGGATTTATCCCACAAGGCTAAAATAATTGCCTATAAAACTATTATCAGACCCAAAACATGGGTGCTCAGTTGAAAGAACGTAAGGATCCTCTGGGGAGAGAAAATTATTTAGAAGGATATATGGCCCGAAGTGCGTGAATGGCGACTGGAAAATAAGAAAAAATGAAGAACTGAGGGACTTGTTTGGAGAGCCGGGTATAGTCGCCCAAATAAAGAAAGGGAGGTTGAGATGGTTGAGTCATGTGGAAAGGATGCCTGAGTGGAGGTTACCTCGAAAATTATTAATTGGGAAACCAGGAGGCACAAGAACTAGAGGGCGCCCTCGACTTAGATAGTTGGATGACGTGGAGGAAGACCTCCGTCGGGTTGGAGTGAGAGGATGGCGCCTCAAAGCCGCAGACCGAAACGAATGGGGAAAACTTATTGAGGAGGCCCAGGTCCTACTTTAAGGACTGTTGCACAGTATATTAGTATTCATTCAGTAGGAGCAATATTTTGAAATTCATGCCAAGAATCAGAAAGTTATATATATTTTTGATACATATTATAATGGGGATAGTTCATAATTTTGAGAGATCAGTATATCTCTTGCGTTTTCTATTTATAAAAGATAACACTAAGGTATAATGTATGTTAGAAAAGTACCAGTTTATTTTATACATTTCTACCAATAAAATATAATATTTAAAAGCGTTAAGAAAATTAATATAAATTTTTTAAATGCGTATCTGTTTAATTTTCCTCAGAGTAATATGCCTAGTTATTTATAAAGATCATATTAAAATGTCGACTTATAGGCATCCACTTATATTGAGTTTTTTTTTTCTTATTTGGAAAAGGCTTTATGATTTATATAGAGCAGAAAGGCAAGCATGGCTATTCAATCACAGCGTACAACGAATGAAAATATTTTTCATGTTATATTGAGTTATGTTTTAAATAAAATGGTTAATTCATTTTTTTTTTTTTCAATGGGACGATGTATTTCTATAGATTATCTTTCTTTATTTCTAGATATTTAAAAGAAAATATTATATTTTATCTTTTCTTATGCCGTCTAGATTATATACTTCAAAAGAGAAATTATAAATAAAAATCTTGTATATTTTAAAAAAAAATTGTAAATAAATAAATAAATAGCTTAAAGTTAGCTAAAAATATTTATTTATTTTTACTTTATAATGCTATATAGTATATTCATTCCATTCATTCCTAACGAATTTGTTATGGATCCCTCACTAATAAATAAACAAATTACTTAATATTTGAGATAAATATACAGAATTGCGAGGTAAATCGTCGAAATTTTAGGGATATGTTCAAATGTTGTCTGGATCAGCGGTCCCCAGTCTTTTAATCCTCAGGGACCAGCATGCAGAAAATATTTAATCTCGTGGACCCAATTTTTTGGAGGAGAGGAAAGTTCCCCAACTGATTAGAGTGGGAACTCATTAAATGTCCCCTTCCGAAACAAAATTGGCAAGTTTCAGCGATTTTTGAAAATTAAAAAGTTTTTCAGGGTGGCAAGTTTTCAAATGAACACACTGTATATTTTCAATGAAATTTTTATTTATCATGGCTACCAAAGATGAGAAAGAAAAGTCAAATAAATGATGATCGTGATTAATTAAACATTAATTAATAATTACAATAAAAGGAATAATAATCAATATTCAATAAGTGTGAAACATGTTGCTGCTTCTTAGATAGAAATTCTTCGATTCTAGGGTCCATTGTACTAACAGCAACACAAAGGATAGCTTGCAGTTTAAGTCGATGTAGTGGAATCGTTTAATGTGATTCCTGATGTAGTAGATGTCTTGAAGAAGGCGGAAGTTAGTTTAAGATTTTGGAAGTTAGTGCTCGAATTATTAATACGGATTTTATAAAAATAAACTGTATTTGACCAATAATTTTAACGTAATAAATGGTAACTAATAACAGCAAAATACTTAGAATTAAATAGAAGATAAATAACTAATAATTTAGAATGATAAAATAAACGAACTAAGATGCACAACTAAAGGATAATAAGTTTAAATAAAACTGTATAGGGACGCGTAAACTGCTGCTCGTATCTTAAGACGTACTCGTATGATCGTATATGATATAATCATCCCCTCTTCCCATGGTGCGAGTTTATATATTGGTGTTGGCCACACTCAAAACACCAAGACATCTGTCCTAGCGTGCGACCTTGTGCGACCTTCGTAGTTTGGTGACCACCGATTTAGGTCAGTAGCCAGCCTTATCGGCGCTTGCTTTTGATGTAAGGGTATTTACCCTTAGTTTGTTTGTTTGGCTGCGGCCTTGTTTTGAAGTCAGTCAGCTGGCTAGGCCACTAATTGTAAATTATTCTTTCTTTGTTGGATTTGACATTGCTATGACTTTGCCATGTAATTACATCACATGGCAAAGTCATTGACAGTCGATAACGGTACTTATTTTTAATTGCCGCATCTGCCGAGATTGTTTTTCCGCACAAATATGTTGTTGTGAATGACAATAATATTTTAATAGCCACTTAATATTGGATACTCATTTTTGACAGTATACCAAAAGTGAGCTCTTGTTATGCCTGAATTAAATTTATTTTTGAGATTGTCGTCGGATGTCAGTTCGATTAAGCTTTCCTTTCGAATAATAATAATTGCTGAATTTGTATACTTTTACTTGTTTGTGTTTTGTACAGGTTTTTTTTGTTGTCTGTGTTTTGAAAATAAACTTGTTGAGGACCGAACTTTGCATTTTTTTTCTTTTACCTGAACCCAACCCGTCTGCACTAAGTTTGTCGGAGCAGCCACATGCTTTTCTGTTAAACGTAACATTCGGAAAAGGTCATAACGTTTAGTAGGGGATAACTTCAAATCAGTGGGAAGATGGGAAATTTGATTGACGCTACCAAAGAACGCCAAGCGGGAACCGTTTGACGACCGTTGCTCTGGACTAATGTCTGGGGCACTCACATAGAGAATGGTAGAAGTATCAGAAAAACTATGATTTTGGCTGGTTTTCCACTCTGTTTGACTTGGCTTTCATGAGATGAAATGATGATAATTGATTATAGAATATAGAGAAGAGCTCCATTTCTTCACAAATTAATTGAGAATCATGATTTTCTCTTTAAAAAAAAAAAAAAAAGAAAAAGAAAAAAAGCTTATAAATCACTTATATAATTGTAATCGGAAAATTTAATTTAATTTTAATTGCAACAAATTTGAGTATATACTTTGAAAACTTTTTACTAATCAAAGACCGCTTTAAGATATTGAGGAGTTTGATTTAAAACATCATTCAGATGTAGAGGTTAAGAAGAATGAGCGGCGGAAAGTTCAAAAGCAAAAAAAAAACAAACCTGGCCTTCTAACAATATTTTAATGTGGCCAAGATATAATCACTAATAATGATAAGATTAATAATAGTAAGAACATTGAATTCAATAAATATAAAGTCACCAAAAGATCATTTACTGAGTTTTCACTCCTCAAGTAATAAATAGTTGGGAAGTTGCTAAAGAAAATGATCATTAATTCAGTGATATCGAGTTATTGGGCCAGATAAATAATAATAAAAAATTCACACCCTGAAATAGAGACTTTCTATTTCTAAAGGTCATGATGATGAAGAAGGGGCGGGAAAATTTGGGCAAGGAGTTAGGAGTTTCAATTCGAACCTTGTAGCAAAAATATAATCGAGATGTTAGTTAATAATTTATTTGTTGAATATGTGGATGGATCCGCAATGCTGGATAACATCTGGTATTTTATCCGTCGTAGCATGCATATTTATTTTCTTCCTGACCGGTTTCGGATTTTCATCCATCGGCAGAGCAAATTCACCAAGTTCGTTTAGAGAGTTCACTTCAACGTAATGTTTCTGTTACTTGTTACTCACACTTGTTGGTTGTATATAATTATGTGGGGAGGTTATAAGGTTATGTCACTATGTGTATGTGATTAATGGCAAAATGGAATTATTGTAAGTTATGATTAGACATTAGAAAAATAGTGTATAATAAATTTGTTTACTGTTTTACAGAATACTCTATAACTAAAATTTAATAGTGTTGTAAAGTATGCTCAGTGCCTTATCAAATTATTTGTATTGGGGGGGGGGGGGATGAGTTATTTCAGGAGTATACTGTACTAATAGGAATAGATAGAAGTTTGAAGAAAGGCGATGCAAAGTTTATGGACAGTCAAAAACTTGTACAAGTAACACATAAATGTGAAATATAAGCAGGGTTAATACAAGAAATTATGTAAGTAAATTGATATGTAAGAAGGTTGGCAGGAAACGGCAAATTGGAGAACAGTTAAAATAAATATTAGAGGAAATCAAATGTATTGGTTTTTATTTATCATGCTTGTTTTTACATGTTAATTATTTATGTTTAAATTATAGTAAGAATATGTTTAGAGAGATAAGGTGACATTTGTTAAGAATAGGGCACGGCACGGTAGGAAAATTTAAAAGCATCATGCAAATAATCTGTATTTTAATCCGGGAAATAAGAAAATTTGGTTCCACAGGTTAGAATTTAATAAGATAATAAATATGCATGCTACGACGGATAAAATACCAAATAATTTATTTATTTTGTATTATTTACTATACAAGGGAACTATACAAATCCACATAAATAACGAGGTCCGGCCAATTGGGTTTATTTTTCAAAGATATTCAAGCAATTTTTAAGGATGAATAAGAACTTTAAAAAAATGTTATCTTCCAGTTTGTCTGTTTGCACCGTAATCCTGCATAAAATCATTTAACATATGGTCCTAAGATTTGAAAAAAGGAATTATTTGTTAATACTTCCAATTCTTTGTAGTGAAAAATACATAATATTTCATGTATGATATAGATCCAATGATAAAAATCACAAAAGATCCACAAATTGTAAAGAAATAGTTCCTATTACAGTAGTTAGAGAAAGTAAAAGGTTGGTAACAATTTATGTTCTGTGATTTCCTTCGCTGACTATTAAAAGAGAAGGTATTGCTGACGCATTATATTTTGGAAACCGAGATCTCATCAATAAAGAATTGTTTTGTTTAGTTTTTAGCAATTTATATAATTAAAACAAAAAAAAAAATGTGGCGTGACTCACACAACTTTGTCTTACGCCAGTTTCCAAAATTGTAATTGACACATTTTTATTATAGTTAGTATAGCAAATTTAATGAAATTCGTCGGTGTTTTTATGGAGAAAATCGCGAAATGAAAATAGTATTCATTAAAAACGCACTTCCGGTCATCTGATTTTTTCTCGTACTCGTTATTTCAAGAACATATTTAATTCTAATTAATATTATTTAAAAGATAGAATTATATAATAAACTGGATTAGTGGAAAAAACCTAACCTCACTCCTCCCCCAATGAATGCCCTTAAATGCATTTTCTTGGAGAAATGTTCCGAATAAAAATTATAGATCTGTGTAGCTGATATTACAAGTTTAAAAAGAAAATCGTTCGAGCCAATTTTTTAAGAAAATCGCAAAAAAAAATTGAGAAAAACTATTCAGTAAAGTGGTACTTCCGGTGTTTGAGGACTTTTGACAGATAACGTACCTATCGGATCCCATGGTGATACCTAAAGGGAATATTAAGTTTAAACTTTCTGCGATTTTTCGTTTTTTAGCTATGCTGTTCACATTCATACACAGATGCACACAAACAATTTTCTAAAAACCACTTTTTTAGGCTCGAGGAACCTCAAAACGGATTTTTCGGTGAAAACTCAATATTGAAAATTATTTCCTCTTAGTAGGAGTAAGAGAAAGTAATAGTATAGTGGAAAAATAAAATACTGCCTAGCGCACTAACCTTTGGTGCGAGAATTCACGGTTCGATTCTCGCAAAAAAAAAAAAGACAGGTTGATCCAGCGTCTGAGAAAAAGATGAACTATAGTTTCTAGCGGCTCTTGTTAAGATCTCTAGGGGTGGTGCAGGCGGGAGGGGGGGCTGGGGGCAGGGAGTGTTATCCTCACCTTGGGCTCCCTTATCAGCACCTCCCTAGAGATGGTATGATTAAGAAATACAGCTTCCTAAAAATGTTTCGTTGAAGCTGGGCACCAAAAGTGGGTGGCGAAAATCCGGGGATTAAGAACATGTCGTAAATGGATACTGATGGGTTAAGATCCTGGAGGGGACCGGGGCGGGGTGTCGGTCAAGGATCAAGCCTCGAACCCATGGTAAATTTCCCAGCATTTCAGGCGGAGATATACGCTATTGGAAGAGTGACAATTTAACCTCGATAGGGGATATAGGAACCAGGAGATTGTCATCCTTTCCGATAGTCAAGCTGCCATTAGAGCATTGAGTGCATCAGTCATCAACTCTAAAATGGTCTGGGAATGCCTAAATAAACTTAATAACCTAGGCAGGAGGAACAAAGTTACCCTTTGGTGGGTGCCGGGGCATGTTGGCATTGAAGGGAATGAGATGGCCGACGCCCTGGCCAAGATAGGCGCCTACGACCCCGCTCCTAGGGCCGGAACCTTTTTGTGGGGTCAGCGACCAGTTTCTGTTGGAGGAACTTAGGAAGGAGGAGGAAACGAGGAGATCTCAACTCTGGTACTCCCTCCCCGGTTTGCGGCAGGCCAAGATCTGCTTGGGAAATTATAACCAACGGAGATCGGAGGCTTGCATCGGATTGAGCAAGAACAAGCTCCGCGTTCTTACGGGTTTCCTCACGAGGCATTGCCGACTTGGAGGACACCTGGTAAAGCTGGGTTTGGAAAGTGACAGCTCATGCAGATTCTGCAGGGAGCTGGAGGAAACTCCATTACATCTCCTAACAGACCGCGAGGCTGCCACTCAGAGAAGATTCAAGAACCTCGGTAGCTACCAGGTGGAAGAGAGGGATAGACCCTCTCTAGAGCCTGTTAGGGTACTAGGATTCCTCAGGGATCTCAACCTGATGGAGGTTTTGTAGAACGGGTATTCAGTTGGGACATCTGTTCGGGTGCTATGGGCAAGCCTGCAACACCCAGGGGGCATAGCACAATAGCCCGGAAAAGATCGCAGTGCTTTGGCCCCCCTTCAAAAAAAAAAAAAAAAATTGTTTTTAGCGAACCTATAAAAGTCCCCCCCCCCGCCCCAAGGAAAACATCGCTCTTGGGCAAGCCTTGGGCCTTCATAGGTTGTTGAGCCAAAGTTTTATTTCTTTTTTTTATGTATATATTTATCTATGTTGTGTATGTGTGTGCGTGTAACTAAATGAACAATATAACTCAAAAATGAATAATCACTGAATTCTCAAAGTTACGACTTTATTTAATTATTTTAGAGCATACGACAAACAAAAAATTTTAGTTTATAACCTGACAACTAGATTTTTTTTCTGCCAATCAGTGCAACTTTTCACTTAATACCTTTTTTTAGTTTTTCGGGTTTTCTCCAAAACGGTTCCAAAGATTTTCTTTAAATTTGTCATAATATTTAGAAATATATTAATTTCAACAATTTTTCCTCAGTTTATCGAAATTTTTTCAAAAAAACAGCTCTAACGATTTGCTTTGAATTTGCTATAGTAATTGCTGGATATAAAATATATATCTTTTATTTGAAATTTGTTATCGAAAAATTTATTTTTGGGAAGGGGTTTGGAGGAGAAGGAGCTGACCAACGTCACATTGTTAAACAGATTAAAAAAAACAACAACAAATATATCAATTTAATATTAATCAAACCAGTGTTAACTGGAAATAAAAGAAAGGGTTAATTAAAATTTTTATCGAAATCGTAATTTTAAAATGACGTTATTATAGAAATGAAATTTTCTATTTATAGAATCCAGAAAAACCATTATAAATATATGAAGTTATTAGATATTAATATTTAAATAAATATCTTTTTTTTTTCAATTCTGACAAATATCATTGATATGAATGTATTTAAATATAATAAATAAAGTGGCAGTCTAGACCGGAAATCAAAATTAAAACCTAACTTTAATAATATAGCAGAACTCTTTTTTCATTTTTTTTTTTTTATATATTTTTTTTTTTAAATATGAAACTGGTAGGGAAGGGAGTAGCTAAGTGGTTAGCATACTGGACTCCCACGCGGAGGACGCGGGTTCGAGTGCAGCTGTGCTATCCTTAGATTTTTTTCTTCCTAGGAGCACTATCCGGAGGCTGGCAGTGCACTGAGAAGGCTCCGGGTGCCAATGACTGTATATGTTGACGCGTCTTAAAATTAAAAACATCTGGTGTGAAACACTCACACAACTTTCTTGTACTCCAGTTCTCAAAATTATAATTGACAAATTTTATAGTTTGTGTACCAAATTTAATGAAATTTGTCGAAAACTGAAAAAAACTATTCAGTAAAAGCGCACTTCCGGTTTACTGATTTTCATCACACCCGGAATTTTGGCCAACTAATTATTTCTAATTAATTTCATTTGGATGATAGAGTTGTATAATCAAGTATGATACCACTTTAGAGAAAGCTGTAACCCTACCCCTCTCCTAAAAGTGCCCTTAAATGAATTTTCCCAGAGAAATGTTTTATATAAAAGTTGTAGATCTTTGAATGTTTAGCTCATATGTGTAGTTTCAAGAAAATCGTCGGGGCCATTTTTGAGAAAATCGCGAAAAAGTGAAATAACCGTATTTAGTAAAGTGTTAAAATAAAAGCACTTCCGGTTTTCCGATTTTTCTCAAACTCGGAATTTCAACAACATATTTAATTCTAATTAACATTATTTAAATGACCGAATTGTGTAATAACCTGAAATAGCACTTTAGAGGGTAACCTAACCCCACCTCTCCCCCAGAAGGGCCCTTAAATCAATTTTCCCAGAGAAATGTTTCAAATAAAAGTTGTAGCTCCTTGTATATGTAGTTGATGTATCATGTTTAAAGAAAATCCTTGGAGCCATTTTTGAGAAAAACGCAAAAAGTAAAAAAGTTAACTAGTAAAGTGGTACTTCCGGTTGAGGCATTTTGACAGATAACGCACAGTCAGGTCGCATGGTGATACCTAAACGAAATATGAAGTTTCAGTTTTCTACGGTTTTTTGTTTTTGAGCTATGCTGTTCACATACACACACGCACACACACAAACAGACCATTTGCTAAAAACCACTTTTTTGGACTCAGGGGACCTCCAAACGATATTTCCGGTGAAAACTCGATATCGAAAATTTGACACGATTACAATACTTCCTCTTACTAGGAGTAAGAGAAAGTAAAAAACAAAAAACAGAGAGAATCTAAACTGTAATAAAAATGACTTTTAAAGTTAGCATAACCTCCTCGCATCCTCCAAAATTTCTTCAAGTATATTTCACGGAACAATGTTTGAGACAAAAGAAATATGTGATATAATACATCTCTATATTCACAGTTTGTATACCAAATTTAATGAAATTCGTTGGTGTTTCTATGGAGAAAAACCGCGAAAACTGAAAGAAACTGTACAGTGGAAAAGTACTTCTAGTTAATCGTTTCTTCAAACTCGATATATTGGCAACATATTTAATTTTATTTAATGTTATTTATATGGCACAATTATATAATAAATTGACTCCCGTTTTTCCAAAAGTCCTCTTAAATGACTTTATCAGGAGAAATTTTTCAAATAAAAGTTGTACTCTTTGTATGTGTAGTTCACATATTTAGTTTACAAAAAAAATCGTTGAAGCCGTTTTAAGAGAAAATAGCGGAAAATATGCAAATACTTCTCAGGAAATAAATGCACTTCCGGTGATCCGATTTTCTTCAAAATCACAAAAAAAAAAACCCTGAAAACAATCAATCATTCAGTAAAGTTTTAATTCCTTTTGATAGAATTTGTCCGAAATCTTCGTGTCCTTTGCGTTAGTAGTACCTACACGGAATAGCAAGTTTGGGATTCCAGCGACTTTTCGCTTTTGAGATATTCTTTTCGCGCGCACGCACGCACACACACACACCACTTTTTTGGACCCAGGGGGGCCCTTAAAACTTGTATTTCCGGTGAAAACTCCAATTTCGATAATTTGAAACACTCTGGCAATATTTTTCAGTACTTATCGCTTCTTATTAACAGTAAGAGAAAGTAATAAAATAAGATTATAAATTTTCCTTGTCCATGAGTGAATGATTAATTTATTTTTTTAATTATATGTTACTATTAGCAACATAAAAAAAATAAAGTTGAAACTTTCCAGTAATTAAAATAAATTATAATACTTTCACTGATAAATCACGATCTTTTATTTTAATATTGATATCAATACAAATAATGCAATCAACAGAGAATACAAATTGACTTCATTAGTGACCATAGTGTTATGAAATATGTTTTTTAGCCTTGAACTATTATTATTATTATTATAATTATTGGATTAAACATACAATAACAAATCAATTCTATATGACACTATGTTGGTCTAATTAAGTATATTCCGTATCCTTTTTGTAATATTTGGAAAAATTTTTGAAACTGAGTGTCCAGAAGAATGAAAGTATCTCTGTATAATTTTTTTTATAACAGTTTTGTAAAAAATGTAAATTATTTTAATTACAATAATATAAAACAATGTATCTGATTGATATCTCTCATTATTTATAAATCATCATGATCAAAGCGTTATTAATTAAAAAATAAAAAAATTAATAATAAATGATTTCGAAAATTCAAAAAATAAGGACCGAGTTTAAAGAAATCGTTTTGAAATTTTATTTTTAGTATAATTTAAAAAATTAAGTTGATGATGCTTTTTGTTGAGAATTATAGAATATTTAGTTTCGTCAGACTTATGAATTATATGTATCTATAAATTAATACAACTAAAAGATATATTCTTTATGAATATAATATAATTTGTTGCCCGGGGATATTTTATTGTTAGTTATATAATTATTTAAAACATATTATTTAAAAAATAAATAATAAAAGAATATATTTTTTTTTTTTTGGAAAAGGAATAATTTGTTGGTTTTGTTTATTTTATTATGTTTACCTGTATTTATAATATTTAGAGAGAAGAAAAGAGCCATTGCAGCAAGAGCCATCCTCCTGTAGGAAGGCGACATCGTTTATGTAGTGGCTGGAGAGATGCAGTGAGGCCGATGTTTGTGGCAGAGTGAATGAGAGTCTAAGGACAGAGGCGGCTGTGTAGAGTGTTTGGGGGCAGCAGGGCCGGTAATATCGGACAGTAGAGTGGGAGACAGTACCGCCTCCAAACTCGTTGGCGGCACCTGATTTTTTTTCCTTTCTTCTTTCTTTTTCTGACGATCATTCTTTGTTTCCACCATCTCCATCTCTCTCTCTCTGTTTCTGATATTTCATAGATATTTCTGTTATTTCGAATTATATATTTATTTGGCATATTGGCAATCAGAATTTATGAGTAGAAAAATATAGAATGAAATATTGAAAACTAATCTTAATTTATTAAAGGTTTCAGATAGTTTTATTTTTGCGAAGTACTGTTGCGAGTGACATAGTCATTTCTGGAGGAATACAGGCTTATCTGCGGGTATTCTAATCTGGCCGTTTCATTAATTTCGCTGCCACTCACACATTACCCTTAGGTTTTGCAGAAGTAGTTGGTGTGCAGATTCTTCTCAGATTTAGTATATCCACTAACAAACGCTAGCTTAACACCATACAGTCTCAGATATTTGCACATAGGTGTTAGGTGTATGGAAGTTCGGCTACTAAAAGCCAAACATATTGCGACCTAAAATGGCTTCAGTATTTGTATATAGAATGAATTTTGTTATCTATAAAGAATACAGTTGAACCTCTTTAACCTTGTAATCTGGCAACTCTATTATACGGCACATTTTGAATAACGCATGTTTGTTAGGAAGAGCAAGATCAAGAATCTGAATTCCTAGATTTCAGGTTAATGAGGAAAAAATATTAATTAGAGTATACTAAGAGCATGACAAACTCAAATTGTCTTTGTATAACAAACCTGGCAGAAGAAGGTCTATGCAGTATGTAACAAAATCTTACCTTTCTTAATGCCCGCAAGGGGTATCTGTTGCATGCAATTATTTGGGGAGTAGTGACCCCACGGGTTACCATAGCTCAGTACTCCATGCACTTCACCAGAACAGTACATAATACACTCTACACTTTTTACAGACAAGGACAAACACAGTTCACAAACTAGGGTCTCCGTTCCTAGTTAATTGGCCTAAGGCAAGAGAGAAGGAAGTGATTAGCTCAGTGGTAGCGCTCTGGACTAGTAGCAACCGGAGGTCCCGGGCTCGAATCCAGCGTGCTGCCTTTAGATTTTCTCTTCCTAGGAGCCTCTACAACTCACTGTCCGGTGGTGAGCAGTGTTGTCTGCAGCTAGAGAACACTACTCGGAGGCCGGCAGTGCACTGAGAAGGCTCCGAGGTGCACAATAGATTTTTTAGGTCACAGCCCTCTTAATCCCCTTCAACAATCTACAATCTACCTTTCTTAATAAATATAAAACCTTCCTTAATATTAAAAAAACCTTTCTTATGGATCCATACTTTTTTATGTTTTAATTTTTTTTTTTTTACATTTTAAGTTGTACAATGGGAATGCTTTCGGTAAACCGAGATTTTCTGTGGTCCTGCACATGCAAGGTTCAGCGTGCAATAAATGACAGTGAGTTTCTAATGGTGAGCTATAGTTTGCTGTGGATGTATTTACTGTGAATGTATTTACCCCAATGTATTTAATGTGAATGGAATGTGAAGGCCACTGTAGGCTTAGATATTTGCAGGCAAGCTCAATTTCCTTAAGAGGTGGTCACTATTCACTTCTCCCTCCGAGTTCAAATACTTCAACGAAGGATCCCGCAATAGATCTTTTAGGTTTGCTTACAGATATTCCTTCTTTGCATTTAACATCTATTAAAACGAAATGCGTTAAAACGATGACTGCGTTAAAACATAAATGAATTATTTTAGCCATAAAATTATTTGCTCATTGCAAAGTATTTACATAGGAAACGAATTCTCGAATTCTCTTAGACAAATTTCCTTCCTTAGTATTAATTAGAATACGAGATCATATACTACATTTAAGTGATACGTACTTTAGAGCAAGGTTACAAGGGATTCGAAGTAAATTAGAAAGATGGTCCATTTAGAATGATGGAAACATTTGAACATTTCCTCCAGTTTGAGTTGAATATCTTCGCTTGAAATACTCTTATTCCGGCCGGGACCGGTAGATCTAGTTTGAAAATCCACTTCCGTCCTAAGACGGTGGCGAAATCTACTTTGACTAAATATAAGCTAAGAAACTGTGTTGTCTTATTAATAGTCACAGATACCATTACATAGCCAAGGGCTTTTATAGCCACGCGTGATTGTAGTTTCTAAATTTAATGAGTGTATTTTTTAAAGGAATATTAATATTTTCTTGGAAAGTTTGTTACTTATCACGGATATGAGGAGTTGAAGGCAGAACCGATTTGGGTCTGCCTTCGGATATAATGACTCTTAGATACAACTTCCAAAAACCCTTCAAAGTCTTAATATTAGACAAAGGAGCATGGAAGGGCGGGCCGCCAATTACAGGCGAATCTATGTGGTACACGGACGGTCTAAGATGGAGGAAGGAGTGGGAGCCGGCGTGTAGGGGGCCCATCCGAGATGCAATATCTCGATGAGCCTGGGAAGACTAGCCACGGTTTTTCAGGCAGAACTAGTCGCGATTATCACCTGCACCGCCGAAATAAGAAGGTGGGGAGTGCATAACTCCAAAGTCGTCATTTATTAGGATAGCCAGGCTGCTATACGGGCAATTGAGTCGTGGGAGATCAGCTCAAGGCTGGTGTGGGATTGCCTAGGTGCACTCAGGGAAATTAGTAGTCACAATAAGATCTTCCTGGTTAGGGTACCTGGGCATTCGGGTTATAGAGGAAATGAAGCGGCAGACCGCCTGGCCCGGGAGGGTTCAATCGGAACACTTATCGGGCCGGAGCCGTTCTGTGGCGTCTCAAGATGCCTTAGGAGCACATCTATCAAGACATGGCTGCAGGGACGATCAAGGGAATGGTGGGTCAAAACCCCAGGCCAAAGGCAGGCGAAAACGTTTATTCATAGCCACTCGCCCAAGCTAACTGCGGAATTACTCCAATTAGGCCGGGTGGCCATAAGGATAGCAGTTGGCGTTCTCACTGGCCATTGTAGACTTAACAAGCACATGCATCGCATGGGTCTGGCAACGGATACCCTGTGTAGGTTTTGTCAGGAAGAAGAGGAAACGGCGCTATACGTGGTATGTCAGTGCGAGGGTCTGGCAGGGCTAAGGTACCGGCTCTTTGGAAAAGAGAAACGAGTGCCATCAAACCTCAGCCAGGGCCTTTTCTCGGGCCTATTAAGTCTACTAAGGCAAGCAGGACTCGAGAGGGTGTTCTGATGGCAGGTGCCCTAATTGACCACCCGGGAGCCCCCCCCAACTCCACAGTCAGATAAAGGACAGGACCGGAGAGGGGCCTCCAACTTGGGGGTGCCACAATAGATCCATGGGGATCCATGAGACGCGCTCTCCAAGGCGAGAGCAAGTTTGATGGTTTTGTCTATTACTATATCGTCGTCCTAAAAAAGCCGGTCAAGAATTTGTTTTGAATATAGGGAATTATAACGAATATATCTCTAAAAACAATTTGTAGTACATCATTCGAATAACAACATTTTGAAGCTAGTTTCCTGAGTTCGGACATATATATAGAAATGGACTCTCCTTCTTTTTGCTGAACAGTTTGTATATGCACAATATAATTAAATGTTCAGAGTTTAAATAACCTTACAAAAATCTGTATCAACTGTATTTGCTCGGTGCAAGTCTATGTTATTACACTGTTCAACAAAAAAATCCTGATGATGGGCGAACGCCCGAAACCGGTCGTTGATCACAAAATGAAGCAGGCTATCACTGAAAATGTCTCTGATGCTTTCCAGCTCTGCGGAACCAACCGCAGAGCATTTAATATTAGTTCAATATTAAATGTCATTAATATACAACGATAACAGGAGGGGGATGATTGTTTAACGCCCGTGTAAATATCAAATTCAGTATTTCAGCGTTCTTTACACCACCCTGAACCCACAGTATCGGTCAGTAATAATTCAATTGCCCTGGTAATTTTGAAGGGCAGTCCCAGATTTATAAATGAGTGATTGACGATCTACTGTGTCAAACACTGATGAAAAATCTACGAAGAAGGCATACACATTTGGTCTCTTGACGAACAATTTCAATTTAACAATATTTATGATAGTAAATATATTATAAATTGGTCCGCGAGTGCGGAAAATGTAATTGGTTGCAGCTTCCAGTACCCAAAGAGCATAGGACGAGTTCTCCTCTTGTATTGCTTTATTACACCATCAAGGAGGGCAATAAAAATTCAAGGGTTACAATATTGAATTTTTTCAGAAGGTGATGGAGGTTTCTATAAATTATATAAGTGGTGTATCCAGTCACCAGTAAATACGTTATTATATGAATAAAGTGTTGAACCATTAACCGACCTCACAGCCCGCCAGAAATCTCTACTACTCTCACTCTTATTAATCTGCTCAAACATATTCTCATAATAGTTATGGTGGTTGGTTCCGCAGAGCTGGGAAGCATCAGAGACATGTGCCAAAATGTCTCTGATATTCTAATAATATTGAATTTTCTTTTCTTTACATAAACTTTATATTGTTTATTATGTTCCAAATATAAAACTTTGTCATCTAACTTATTTGATTATTTAAATTTTTTAAGATATTTAGTGATAATTGACGCAGACTATGACAGTCTTTATTATGAACCAATCAAATGTACTATATATATCATATGACTCAATTAATGCGACTCTTCGTTGAGTCAAGTGCGGGCCCCACTAAAACTTTAGTTTTACAATTTTCCCTGAACCGTTTGTAGTACGCCGTACTAGACAGTCCGCTTGTAGACTAGGGTAAAAGCGGATTCAGCGCTCTTGCATTTGTACTGCAGACTACACGGAGTTACACTGCTAGTGCTACATCGTAGCTTCAGCCGTTTTGTGCAACACTGATCTGCGCAGAATTTTCGACTTCGTGGCTGGTCATGTATTTAAATTAGGTAAATGGATTTTTCTACTTGCAAATACTTAATTTGGCTTTACAAGGAAAAGAAAAAACATATTACTGATTTGTCATACACTATTCAGTTTTGAAGCAAAACTTCCGTCTGTTTGTTTACGATCTTGAGGAAAAAATATTTAATCATTTCCCACGAGTAAAAGCAAATGTAATTAATATCAAAGAAGAAAAGTTAGATGAATATTATGAAAAATTGAAAGAATTACAAGCAAATTTCAAACAGGTTGAAATCAACATTTGCAAATTTTGTGAACCTATTTATTTGTGACATTATTGAAGATGGATTTCCAATTTCTGAAATAATATTTATTGAAGAAGCAGCTGGGGGATTGGAGTTATTAGAGTTGAAAGAGGATCAGGCATTACAAATGCTGCACAAAGCTTCTTCTGTGATTGAATTTTGGAAACTTGTGCCAAAATCAAAATATCCAAACTTAAAGAAAGCTGCTTGTCGCCTATTTTCGATTTTTGGTACAACATATTGCTGTGAATCCTTTGTACTCCACAATGAAGTTTGTGAAGTCGAAACATCGTTCACAGTTGACCAATCAACATCTTACTGAGTTTCTGCGGACATCTTTAACTAATTTTACGTCAAATTTTAAAAATTCAACCAAACATTGTCGTCAGATGTTATTACACTTCTTATTAATAAATATTTTTTATTCTCTTTCTTTTTTTATTATATTTGAATTTTATTACTAAAATTTTGAAATAATTATTTTATTTTTCGTAATTATATTTTACTTCCTCTTACTGCTAGTACATTTTACTTTCTCTTATTACTGGGATCCGACAGTAGGTTATCTGTCAAAATTCCTCAACCGGAAGTACCACTTTACTGAATGTTTTTTTTTTACGTTTTTGCGACTTTCTCAAAAAAAATGGCTCCAACGATTTTCTTGAAATTTGGTATATCAACTAAACATACAAGGAGCTACAACTTTTATTTGAAACCTTCCTCCGAGAAATTCATTTAAGGCACTTTTGGGGGAGGGTTAGAGTTAGGGGTCCTCTAAAGTGCTAATTCAGTTGATTATACAATTCTTGCTAATTCAGTTGATTATACAATTCTGTCACCTAGATAATAATAAATAGAATTAAATATGTTGTGGAAATTCCGAGTTTCAAGAAAATTAGTAAACCGGAAGTGTGTTTTTACTGAAGTTTTTTTCAGTTTTTTTTTTTATTTTCTCCTTAAACACACCGACGAATTTCATTAAATTTTGTA
>JAAEAF010005986.1:0-40609 GCA_011037195.1 Triatoma infestans
CTAAACGAAACTTTGTATAAATATACACACTATTGTTTTCTCGTCAGGAAAGAAACGTCCGGCGCGAAAGAAGTGGCCTAACTACTCGTAAAACCAGTCCAGCCGACTTCAGATACCCCACCACCCGCTTTAAACATCTAAATATGAACACGTGCCTATATCATGCGATAAACATGAAAGCTAGCAAATATTTAAAATATATATATACATATAATTATTTTTTTAAATTAAATTCATGCACGGATTATCCGCAAACCGGATTTCCGTTTGTGTGTTTCCTGTTTTGTGACAGTCAGTATTTGTAATATGTCAGGTAAAAGGTTAGAGGCGTGGACCGCAGAGCTGAGGTGTATTGTGGTATACTGGGTTCGATTCTCGGGTCTTGGCCTTTTATTTTTATTTGTTGTATTAATATGTGTGATACATAGTAAAGTATGTTTGTTATCCGTCACCGTACACGACACCTGAACCGTAATTGGACGTAAAGCCTGCCTGAAAAAATAGATATTATTTTACTTATTAAGATTATCTGTCAGCTTCTCCAAGACCACTTTAAATGAAATTTAAAAAAAACAAATTGTTATAACTAATTGTTAATACATACTTTATTAAACCAAAATATATATAAAACTATTTAATAAATATTATTTGTTATAATAAAGGTATATTGTTATAGAAAATAAAGTATTTCATGGCATTCCTAGTGTTACATAATAGTTTGGACGTTTATTGACGAATTTCACAATTAAATTTCAATTTGATCAAGGTAAATTACTTTTAAATTGGGTCAAAACTTAATTGTTGAACCGTATACAGTGCCAGAATGTGATACAAATGTAACACCTGGTCACACGATCTCTCTCTGTCTCTCTTTACAATATTACTACTGCTGGATTACTATAGTAATGACCTGGAAAGATGGGATGAGTTGTTGATAATGGAGATACCCGGTTTGGGAATATTCTCTCTGTTCACTAAATATTCTGTAACTAATTCTATTACTCCCACCATCCACCGTATTGTTCTTAACTTTAGTCCATTTCTATACATGTATATATAGTAATTCTTTGTTACTTACTATTCGAAATTATTATTATTCCAATGTTTATTTTCTCTTACTAATATAAGAGGAAGTATTGCGATCATGCCTAATGTTTAAATCTGGGTTTCCACCGGAAATATCTTTCTGAGGTCTCCTGAGTACGAAAAAATAGTTTTTAGAAAGTGGTCTGAATGTGAAAGAAAGTGTAAGGGAGGGGGATCAGCAAACAAAAACGGAAGATCGCAGAAAGTAGTTTAGACACTACTATGGGAAGCGGCAATAAAATTTTTGTCAAAATCGGTACTCTTTGCTAAATAGTTTTTTGCGATTTTTTCGAAAACTGCTTCAACGATTTTTTCAAACTTTGCATATCAAGTAACCATAAACAGAGCTACAATTTTCATTTGAAACATTTTTCTGGAAATATTCTGTTTTAAGGGATGTGACGCTAGGCTTTGCTTTAAGGTGCCATTTCAATATAGTACACGATTCTGTCTTCTATATATTATTGAGAATTTAATGTGTGGCCTAAATTGTGAGTTTGAAGCACATAACGGTTAAAGTCGGAAATCCGTTCTTTATATTATATTTCGGATGCATATATATACATTTTGTAGTTATATGTGAAATTCGTTACTAGATAATACCCGTAACTAGATAGATAATAAGTGGAAACTATGTAAGTTGCTGTATGAGAAAGTCGCGTGAGTGTTTCATATTAGAACTTTCTATTCAATATTTGCCACTTTTCTTATACTAAATATTCTGATTTTTTGAACGATGGTTTGAACTTTTTAAAGTATTTTGTTCTGAGATTGATTGACACTATCGATTATTAATACGTTCAACATTTATTTACAATATTTATGTTTCTGTTACTAATTGATATAGTGTCATTGTAGTAACACTATAACGCTTAACTGAAACTATAATGAGCATCTGCTTCATTTACTTCCTTGCTAAAACAACTTTATTGCCCGAAGTTGAGCTTCCCTAAAACATTTCCTCCATTTATCTGTGTTTTTCGCCTTCATCTTCCAGTTGGTCAATTCCAAAAAGCTTTAAATCACTCTCAACACCATGCAGCCACCTCTTTCTAGGTCGACCACTATTTTCTCTAGTTTTTAGTATTTTATTATATATTAGATCGTCCAGCAATTCAATTTCTGCGAGACTTAACAAACCGGACAATCATTCTCATTGAGACTTTCACTTCTTTTTTTGAACGGATTCATTTTTCCTCTTTCCGCACAGAACTATCTACTTTCCTTGATACTTTCCGCTCGAAAATTCTTAAAGAATTTTTTTTCAGGGCAGTGTCCAGCACCCAAAATTCCTTAGCCTATCTCACTGTTGGCCTTATCAGTGTCTTGTATAACTTCGGTGGCGTATTTCTTGATAGGAAGGACCATTTAATCAATTTGCAAAATCTCTTATTGATCTCAGAGCAGACTTTGTTTACTGTGATCCGCTTCAGTCTTAATTAATATATATAAATACACCATCATACAGTATTGGAGTACACGTTGAGACATAGGAAAATTCTAAAATTTATGTACGAAATACTGGATCCGCAGTTGCTTAGGTTGATGAAGGAGACTCCACTACTTCTCTTGATTGACTTGAAGATGTCATTCAGAAAAGATTTAGAAAACTGGGTGCATCTATGTTATCAGAGGAGAATATATCCTCCCTAGAAATTTCGACCTTGCGAAAAAACTGTTTCAAATAAAAGTTATATTTTTTGTTTACATTGGTATTCCAAGTATAGAAAAAATAGTTGAAGCTGGTTTCGCGAAAACACAGAAACCTTTCTGTAAATTCGAACTTACAGTTAAATTCTTCAAACTTGAAATTCTAGTAATGCTTTTAATATTCCTTAACATTAAGAAGAATGATGGAACGTGTTTTTTACTGAAGTCACTTTAGAGAAGTATGCTTAATGTTGCACGAGAACGTTGCAGTTCGCACTAAAAGATATCCTTTCAAAAATTAAAGTTCCTGCTAAATAGTTTCAAAGAAAAGATCAAGGTTAAAGATCGGTCTGCAATGCTGGAACACATCTACAATTCTATCATTTATATCATCCATCAATTTGTTGGTTCTGATCGGTTTCGGATCTCATTCATGGTCAGAGTAAGCCTTTCCATACGTGAAGTTGACTTCAGCATGTGTCACAGTAACCTTACTCTGACAATGGATGAGAATACGAAACCGTTTCAGAACCACCAAAATGAAACATGCTATCCCAGATAAAAATCGTAAAAGTTGGAGGCTTCTTCTTTATATGTGTGTTTAGTTTCAAGTTGAAGCTATGTTTGAGAACATAGCTAAACCTGGAAAACCAAAGAAAATACAAGAAGAGGGAGAAACATATATTTCTGGTGAAAACACAATTTCGAAAATTCGACACGATCGCAATACTTCCTTTTATAGCATTAAGAGATATAATACATCAATGGCTTCAATTTAATATAAAAAAAAAAACTGAAAAGTAAACAGTTTGATTTTAAAATGGCCTATACATAACATGTTTTTTAATTCAGTTTTTTCATTAATAAATTGGAAATTCATTAGTAACATTTTTGGTAAAACAATTGATTTTCCATTTCATTAATAAAATAAAAGTGAATTGAAAATAATTAGTTTTGACGTGAAGATATTTATTTACATTTGTTAACTTGAATCATTTTTTTTTTCTCGAAAAGTCACTCAGAAGGGAAAAGTAATCAATCGAGTGGAACTGTTTTCTGTTATTAAGTTGGTGATGGTAAAATAGAGAAAAAGAAATTTGTGACAATTTTTACAATTCGTGGTAATGGAGGAAGGGGGAAAGGAATGTGGAATAAAAGTTAAATAAAGGTGAATTGGAAAATGGGGAAAATATGGTAACATGTGAAATTGAACAAGAAACAGTACTACCAAATATAGTACAACGGATATATAACAACGTTAATAAAGCAAAATATGGAACCGATTCAATGAACTTTTAGAATTTTATATATATATATATCAGATCTGTTATTTGAACAACAGTGTTCAAATGAAAGTAAATAATAAACATGTTGCTTCTGAATCCGGTTTCGAATTCTCGTATCCATCGTTAGCGTGCGGTTTTATGGTATATAGGTTCTGCCATATTCGCAGGGGTAGTTAGTTGATATATGTAAACTAATTGAGTTTGGCGAACCCACAGTGGCACACTCTAGGCCATCAGTAAACTTACTTTTATTACAAATTGTAAACTTTACAGACGACTATGGATTTTGCCCTGTAAACACTCCTTTTACAAAAATTCATTCAACATCTTTAGATTAAGAACAAAAAATCATGTTGTGGTTGTGGTTTGTTCCGCAGAGCTGGAAAGCATCAGAGACATTTTCCGTGATAGCCTGCTTCTTTTTGTGGTCATCGACCGGTTTCGGGCCTTGACCAGGATGCGTTTGTCAAACAGTGTGATAACACAGACTTGGCACAGAGCAAATTCAGTTTACACACTCTAAATGAACATTATTAGTATTTATCCTTAGCAATATTCCAAAATCTTTTTTTGCTCGGTGTAATTACCACATAAATCTGGTATCATCCTAACTTAAGACTTTTTAATGGACAAATCTCAGTGACTTCCTCAATTGCGCATAAAAACTTCGCAGTCGTTTGATGTATAATATAATATTAAAAAGAAATGTTCAGTTTTCAAAATATGTCTGTTAGTTTAATTCATGTGTGTATTATTATTTTTCAAAATTTCAATTATTGTGAAATGTTAAATAACCCTCGTGGGTACCTACCTTAATGGCGGTGATCACATTCTTGCCCACGGATCGCGTATTTTGACATGCTTGCCCTACGCCAGTTACCGGCAACATAATGAACCGCATAAACATTTCAGAGGCCCAACTAATGTTGCCCTAAAGTTTAATTTTTTTTTTTAACTGAATTTTAATTTTAGTATAAATCACGAAGTTATACTGGACATGCGCAGTTTCTTGATTGATTGCTTGAACTTGATAGAAAACAGTCTTTTAAATAGCATGCGGAGTGCTGAGAGTGGGACGAGCTTGGTTGAGTACCGTTGACCGAGATTATCAGTTATCAATCAGTGTTTGTTTACATTTAATTGTGCATTAACATTTTTACTTTTCTAATGCCTACGTGTTGTATTAGTGGAATTCAAACAAACTGTTTAGGGGTTTTATTTATTTGCATTAATAAATCTCAAAATTCTTACTTTTTACGAACTATTTTGTTTGCGTGTAGAATTAAATTCTTGCTTTTGAATGATATCAACTACCAAATAGTATTTCGGTCGGGTCAAATTTTAGAAAAATTGAGTTTTCTAAGGAAATAAACGTTATGAGCTGAGTCTGAAAAAGTGGTTATTAGAAATTGGTCTTTATGTGTGCACCTGTGTATGTGTGGGATCAACATAATACATGCATACCGCCCGCACCTGCACACACAGCTGCACACCCACCCCAACCTACATCAGCGAGTCATTTGCTTTATAAGTTCAGACAATGTGATAATATATTAAAATATGTCTGTAATAAAATACATGTAGTATAGTTATTTGCACGGAGCATGTGGAAATAAACTCCCTGGCGTTAGGGACACTCTCACCAGGAGAGTAAAAAAAAAAAACACAGCGAATAGATATTTCATCAGTTTTCGTATTCCGTCTTCTCCCTCAACACATCCCCGAAGACAGATATGAGTGACGAACTACAGCCTCTCTAGGCAATCAGCTTTCCCTCTTCCTCAACTGCCGTGGTGCCTCACCCAATGATCGCGCCACCAGACCCACGCCAAACACAATGCACGGTACCACTTCCACGCTGGAGATCTGCCTCCAGAAAGGGAAGATATCTCTCCAGCCAGCGTATTTTGTAAGCAGCCCGATATCTCTCCAGCCCGTAATTTGTAACCTCGTCTGCGTAAGAGAGAGACAGATGAACCGATCCTTTGACTAGATACACCCGGCCGTGTATCTATTCTTGATCATATCACACTATATCTGGCACAACCGTGGGCTTAGTCAACATCATTCGGTTCAAAAAAAACAACAAAAAAATAGTAAATGCCTCGCGTTTTCAGAAAACCGGTCGCGGCTCGTTTCTGTACTTTTGTGTAGTACGGCCCGGGACTCTGGATCCCCAAGTTCCGGCGGCAACTCATGGTGGAGTATTTGGTCATACTATTATGGCTCACTAGTTATTCATTTTGGGAGAATGCCAGACTGGCCGCGAACAATTGGTGTTATTATTATTATTTTGAGAGAAGATGACCCACGAAGGCAATGCCACTATTTTTTCGATTTGTAAAATTGAATCTGACCCGGAGCAAAAAAATGATTGCTGTCTACACACTATACAATCTAACATTTAAAACATAAATTCATATTATTGAAATTTCCATTCATTAAATATTACAAAAATAGTTTACATTTTGGTAAAGATTCTCAGCCATAAATTTGCCTTTTATCTGTATAGTCTACTTATCTGCGGGATTTTGCACAATATCAAGAATACAGAATACATACAGACGCGCCATATTCTCCACTTACATCACCGTAACGTACATTGTTGTGTATCAGCTATACCTATCCGACAGACTGGTCGTATTCTCCCCTGCCCCTCTCCATTTCCGGGAACTTTCCTACCCCCACTTCATCACCATCATTACAGCAGATACTGTGATGTGGTTGTTGTTACTATTATAAAGATAATTTATCACAAAAATTGAATTATATTTATATATACAAGAATGAAAACTCAACTAACTGAAAAGTATATAGATAGTGGGAAATCCCATTCAGACTTAAAACTTTTCTTTTGTGCTGGTCTCTCTCTATATGAGGGTGTGTTATATTTTATATATCTCTTACTTTAGAACATGTTCTGCTGATTCACACTGACTCGTTTTTCCTTCACGTTTCATTTTTTTGATGATCTTGCAGTTACTTATTTATTTTTCTCTTGAAAGGAAGAGGAAATTTTTGTTAAACTCAAAATTGGCAGTTTTCCTTTTTTTTTTTGTTGCTAATTGCTTTGGTAAGTATAGTTATATTGAACGCACGGCACCATAGAGCAATTCACAGCAAATTGAATACTTGGATTGCAGGTTTGTAGTAACAATAGATCAGGATCCTGCCATAGTTTTTTCAGGAAAAAAAGAATATTATGAAAACAAGGCATGACTTTCTCCTAAAATAATTTTCACAATTCTTATTTATAAATTTTTCTTATAGAAGTCGGAATTTTTACTTTTCAAAGAAAAATATTTGAGGCCGTTTTTGAGAAAATCACGAAAAAGAACTAAAAATATAATTTTACGGGTTGTGGTTGGTTCCGCACAGCTGGAAAGTATCAGAGATATTTTCCGTGATAGACTGCTTCTTTTTGTGGTCATCGACCAGTTTCGGGCGTTCGTCCATCATCAGGATGTTTTTGCCAAACATGGTGATAACAGAGACTAGTGCATAGAGCAAATTTAGTTGATACAGTCAACTAGCGAACGCCCGAAACATGATCGATGACCACAAAAAGAAGCAGGTTATCACGGAAAATATCTCTGATATTTTTACATTCTCTTACTTCCAGAAGAGATTTTCGACATAGAATTTTCCCTGAAACTACACGTTTTGAGGTTCCTTGAGTAAGAAAAACATGTTTTAAGCGATTGGTGTGTGTGTGTGTGTGTGTGTGTGTGTGTGAGGAAGAGGGAGAGAGTGTGTGAGAAAGAGAACGAACAAAACATCTTAAAACGAAAAATCATAGGAAGTGAATTTTGCAGTTTTTGGCAATTTTCTCGAAAACCGCTTCAACGATTTTCTTTAAATTTCTCTACTCCAGAATACCATCATATCTAATGGAAACATTTTCCAGGGTAAAACCAAAATCACGACTTTACAGTATAGGATTTGGAGCTTTTCGGCAATTTTTCGATAAAGCCTATAACGATTATCTTCAAAGTTGGTATGTTAGCTGCATAGATATAAACGCATCAGTTTTATTTGAATCATTTAAAAAAAAAAAATGTTTTTAGTTAGTTGTGCAGAATCTGAGGCGTTAAATATTTAAATATGCTCAACGTTCCTTTCAAGCCCATCTCTGTTCACTTGAGTCCTGGTAACAGAATCTAGAATAAATATGTACCCAAACAAACCCCATTATATTGTGTTCACCTTAAACAAAAGTGTTCTTCACCTTGTGCCATCTATTTCAGCATCCCATCTGCAGACCACGTTCATTATGTAGTGGAATCGTTTATTGTGATTCCTGAGGTATGTAGTAGATGTCTTGAAGAGGGCAGAAGTTAGTTTAGAGATTTTTGGAAGTTAGTGCTCGAATTATTAACACGGAATTTATAAAAATAGACTGCATTTGTACAATAATTTAAACGTGAGTAATGTTAACTATTAACAAGAAATACTTAGAAATAAATAGGAGATAAATAACTAATAATTTAGAATGATTAAAATTAATGAACTAAGATACACAACTAAGGAAATAAGTACAAATAAAAACTGTATACGGACGCGAACTGCTGCTCGTATAATAATCTTGAAGACGTACTGAAGTATATTCATCCCCTCTTCCAATGGGGCGAAGTTTATATCAGTGTTAGCAACACTCACACCAAGACATCTGTCCTAGTGTGCGACCTTGGTTAGTTCGGTGACCAGCGATTTAGGTCAGTGGCCAGCTTATCGGTGCTTGCTTTGATGTAAAGTATTGACCCTTGGTTTTGTTTGTTTGGCCGCGGCCTTGTCTTGAAGACAGCGGCCGGCTAGGCCACTAGTTATAAATTATTCTTTCTTTTGTTATGTGTTGTGAAGGTTTGACATTGCTATGACCTTGCCATGTCATTACAATTATCTTGGTATGTACCTAGACAAGCTACTAACGTGGAGCCTTTCCACTAACTTCTTTCTACAAGTGTTTCAGACTACTTGCTAGATTCCTTGACAAGAGCTCCAAAACTCACTCTACAGAACAAAAGACGACTCTATACTTCACTGCTCGCACCCATCTGGATGAACGGACTAGAAATCTACGGAACCACAAAACGTAACAACCTGTATTCACAAATACATAAATTCTTATGTTAGGAATGTGAGCAAAATTTAAAATTTAAAAAAAAAATTCATCATTTTACAATAACTAGTATATTAAGTGGAGTCAGAGAAGGTCCTGTGATTATTTCCATCCGATTTATTTATTTATTATTATCAGATAAAGAAATAAGAAAATACTTTTTAAAACGCGATTGTCCATTTTTAATTAAAATGCTGAGATAAAGTGGAAAAATTATTTATTTTTTTTTAATTTTTTTTTTTTTTAATATATTTCTGTAATGGAATGAATTCATTCCATTGCTTAAGCTGTAATGCAGGACATAAATCTCTTACCATGATTTTAAGCATGTCCAGAAGAAGTCTCAACAGATTCTAATTTAGATAATAAAATTGGACTTTTTTTTTTGTTTATATATAATTGATTTAATTTAAATTCATGGGACTTGATTTGGAGTATACAGGTGTTAGCTTAATTTTATACCCATTAGTAGAATACAAATTTAGGAAAATTAGATTTGGAGATAAAGTTTAATTAAAATTAATTCAGAATGACTATATTATTAAAATAATTGTAAAACATAGAGATAATAATTAAATTGTATTAAAGATAATTATTATATGTACATAATTAATTTAATATTTTATTTTTAAAAACAAATGTATGGTTAATTGTTTTCTCTTCGTCAGGCTGGAACCATTCTGTGGCATAAGGGAAGGGATTCGCAGCCGATATATCGTCCTGGAGACCAATATCCATATTCTCCATCTACGTCGCATAATAGAGAAGGTTTAGGATGCGGAGTTAAGGTTGCAGATATCTTTTCACTTGTGTCAACGGGGGATTTGTCAGAGGATTGTAGGATGCCAGGTGAACTCAGCAATAGTAGATTCAGTGTTGAAAGATGGTTGGAATAAGGAAGCTATTAGCACGGTGCGTTTCTCGATGTCACCAGTGCTTTTGACACTTTGGATACCAGCACACCATTCAAGTGCTTAAGGCAAGAGGGATATCCGGGGATCTTTTAAACCTGGTTTTTTTCCTTGATGTACTCAATATAGGTCCCAAAAAATCGGGTTCGATCGAGGTTCGTAGAGGTGTGCTACAGGGGGGCCCGGTCTCGCCTGCTCTCTCCAACCTCTTCATAGATCATTTGTTCAGAGAGATCTGCGACTCGATCTGGCGAACTAATTTGGTTGCTTCAGAACATCCGATAGTTTTAACAGGGTTCGCTGATGATTACGGCATGAAGTGCAAAAGCAGCCGAAACAATAGTTGACATGGTTCGCCGAACGTTTAGGGAAATTGGTCTGAAAGTAAATCTGCTCAAAAGGCACGTTAATAGTAGTGGAGAATAGATTGCTGCAAAACAAAACTTTAACATTAGAGGATGGAGATCTAATTCCATCCCTAATCGGCGGCGAAATAATCAAATATTTGCGTTGTATCTTCTCATAAACTCATTTTTAAGGAAAGTGCCGTTCATAAATTAAATATTATTATGTACAAGCTGTCAGTCAGTAATCTATTAAAACCCGACCAGAAACCAATGTAATTAAGCAGCATCTAATCCCTAGGCTCACATACCTCTTGCAAACGGCACCCTTACTTAAACTGAGTCGGGAATTGCTTGGGGCTGTTGATGTTATTATAAGGCACAATGTGAAGGCAATTGCTAGGGGCTGTTGATGTTATTATAAGGCGCAGTATGAAGGCAATACTAGGTTTACTTGCCAATATTTCAACTGCAGTGCTCTACTCTCCACGTTGATATCAAAATCTCGGATTACAACGGAATGATTAGGGCGTTCCGCTACAACACTGGACCATTGCACAAAAATTAGGAATTAGGAAAAACAGGAATGTAAGGTTCGTCTGGGTCTCATTATTGCAAATCAGGACGAAATGCACCTTGATAAGCTTCCTGGAGAAGCGGCCTTTGAAGAATGGAGCAAGTGTAAGTGGCAGGGTATATCGGTATTTGCCACTTTAATGATACTCCGAAGGCAAACAATTTCGTCTGTGAGAAAAAGTTGCTTTCAGGTTCCGAGTGGACAAACGCCATAAAGCATAACATTAATTACGCGCCTCTCCGTGGTGTAGTACCCGGAGTTTGTGGTCAGTTCTTGGGGAGCGCTAGACCTCTCTGCCGCAAGTTTGGCAAGAGAATGAAACTTCGGCTCATCTTCTTGGGAATTGTCCAAATAGTATGCTCTTTATGACGTTGCGCCATCACTGAGTTAAGCAGGAATTAATGGACTTATTAAACGAAATAGATTTTACCTGCCACGAAGAAGTATATGGTATCGATACTGATGGTGCTCCAAGGTACGCCGATATTATTACATTTGCCGTGAGTGGGAAATCAGCAATGATTCTGGGTCCCATAATTCGTTATGAAACTAATGACTCTGATCAGGCAAAGGTAGATTTGAAGAAAATAGGCATATATGAAGAGTGCATCCCTTATTATAATGAAAAATATAGAGAGCGATTTGGCGATAGGGATTACACTGTTCGCGGTCTGTGACCCATCCAAATTGACAAGCCTTGTAGAGATAACTATCATAGACTCGTCAGACACTTTACATAACCATATATAGCCATTAATTTCCTTCCTCCCCAACTTATTGATATTTTATGGTCCCTCATCAACAAATTGTTTTATTTACTTGTCTTTATCTGTTGTCTTGCGATAGTTCAGAATCGTGTGTTTTTTGCACCTCAACAAAGTTGAGCAGTTTCTTTTCAATAAAATGTTTTCACTTCTTCTCTTGATTACTATTTGGTGAGCAATTGCTTAGCGAGTAATTAAGGAATTGTCCTGATCCCGTTAGAAATTGTATGATGTATAGTACTTGCCAAGACATGTTAGCCGACACATGGCATGGAAAGCCGCAGAAATCTTTCATCGGTTTGGAATTCTTCTCTGTGATAAGTGACCATTTCTATGCGAGAAGAAAATCAAGAAAACATTGCTCCTCAGAATGTTTCCATCTTTTAGGCTAGCTAAAACTTTTCTGGACAGCTAAGATCACTGAGGCATGCATCAGTCTAAACGAAAATAGCTTCATCAAACAATTTTCCATACTGGTATATTACTGGGAAAATGTAGAAATATTAGAGATTGCGATTTATTGCTGCCACACCAGAGAGCTCTCTGATTGTTTTTGTATTATTAATGTTTGTGTTGTTGTTAAATAACAGCACATTCTATTGTTTACTAATGAACTTACCTTACCTCTGAGGCTGACACACAATCCATGCAGATATTTTAAAGTGATGAATTGATATTTTAATGAATGGCTGAGTTTATTTTAATAATTCTTTTTTATTTTTCAAAATTTTAATGTTAAAACATAAAGAAATAATCCTAAAGAACTCATAAGAATAGCAAGTAATAAGTGACTTTAGTTATTAAAGTTCAGAAATTGTAGAAAGTTTTACAAAGTATATTCATTTTTTTTTAAATATTTCTTAAATGTAATTACCCACATTGTTTATTTGTATTTATATTGGCAAACCTTCTTAATATTGTCAGAAGTTCTGATCATAGGTTCTGTAGATCATAGTTCTGTCCCACCCTACAGCAATAAAGATAGGCTGGGTAATTATAGTCCTACATTTTTATTTCCGGTTATAAGCTCCAAATTGGCGCTATTGTTTGATTCAAATCTCAATATTTTTAAATGTTGAAATTCTATTAATATTTGTCTATTGAAAATAATAATAATAATAGTTATAAATCTACGTAGATATTTTAATATTTTTTACCGTTGAATTAATATAATTTTGATTTGAAGTATTTATAAACTCAGATAAATGATTTATGTAATTTATTATATTAAATTATTAATAGAGGCTTTATTATTAATTTTTAATTGCCGGTTTTTGTAAAAATATCAATTTACATATGAAAATAATTCATAGCTTTTCAATATACCTTTGAATTGTTTATAGATTTCAATAATTAATTAATCTATTATAAATGAAGTTCTTGTCACACATATTTAGCATTATTTAAATAAAAAACGTCATTATGCAGTACTGAATATTAATTATATTTTATATTTATATAAATTAATAAATTGAATTATAATCATTACTAAAACATTTATATGGTCATTTTTATAATAACCTTCTTCGGAACTTCCGGTCCAAATAGAATAGATTCGGTGAGTGAATTTTGCAGGATTACTATTTTACGTTTTTTAATTTGTAGTTGCAAAAATGTGAGTAAAGATTTTTTTTTTCCCTTTAGTTTACAAACAGCTTTAAACTTTTATTTATTTATTAATTTTTTTAAAAGATGTCGCTCAAACCGCTGAGAAAACGCCTAACGCAAAGCGATTAATAATATTATCTGAATTCATCTACAGTTTTTAATTTTTCTTTTTCCTAGTAATTTGTCAAATTTTCGAAATTGAGTTTTCTCAGGAAACTCATGTTTGATTGTCCTGTGGGCGCAGAAAAAAAAAAAATTGTTTTTAGCGAATTGTCTGTATGTGTGTGTGTGTGAACGAAATATCTCAAAAATGAAAAAAAAATTGCAGTATACACATAAATACTCACTTTTATTCGAGATATTTTCCTGGAAAATGGAATTTTTTGGAAGGATTCCTGGGGGGAGCAGTATAATTAAGATTTCTTCTAATGTACCACTTCAGTACCTACATATTATTATGATACATTGGGACCATTGTCTAAATTCCAAATTTGATAACATTGGTTTACAGGAAGTGTTGCGCCTTTACTGAACAGATTTTTTGGAATTAAATTGACAACGACTAAAACGATTTTCATAAAACTTGAGATGTTAACTTTACAGATAAAAACGTATCACTTTTATTTGCTAAAATTTTTATGGAAAACTGATTTTGGGGGGGTCTGGGGGGGGAAGATCTCTCAGTTAGCTTTAAATTTAAATTGCGTTTCGTTTGTTGTGATAGGGTGCACTGCTACAAAGTCCCCTCAGGTATACATGGATGAACCTCACTTCCTTTTTATTTGTTGGCCACCCAATTAAACGTTTGTAAACATCCCAATTTTAAAGGATGTAGGTTACTTAAATTGTATCAACCGGAGTTTATTTTCTACCGGATTGTTTACAAATGAGCACAATGTAGGAGCCGATATTTTTTCCGATTTCCAGATAACAAGAGTTTAATATGTTTGAAATGTAATACAATTAGAAAATCTAGTGTAAAACAATTACACGACTCTCCTTTATTGCAATTCACACAGTTCAGGATAAATGTTTATTTAAAGTCCATATTTATTCTAAATGTTCAGAGTTCCTTTAACTATCATCAGATGGAATAGAACCTTTTATGTGCTAATATAGACCGAAGTTTAGGAAAATCTTTATGGGTGTTATGATGGTTGTGTGGCGAAAAGAAAATAATAGTACTCCCGGGTTTCTTTTTTTTTTAATTCTTCTACTTTGGTTTGGGGGACCTGTTAGTAGATTGAGAGTGTACGAGTGGTAGTAGGGGGCACCCAAGTAAAAAAAAAGGGGGAAATAAATTTAATGCACCAAAACAAAACAATTAAAAAATTATAATCATAAGGATAATAATATTTAGGAAATTAGTTAAGGAGAAGATAAATTAGGATAAATAGGTAGCAAGAAAGAAGAGAGAAGAGAAAGTACAAGGCAGGCACTGATCAGAGTAAAGAGAAGAGGAAGGTAACAGAGAGCAGGTTCTGGTTTACTCGGTTGATACGACCACATTGTGGGAACAGAGCATTTCACAAGAAAACCATCATCCACGCTGGAAGTGGAAGAATACCCGCAAGAGGAAAAGTGAAATTGTGGAAGCCGAAGACGCCAGGTGTTACTTGGAAAGCTGCCGACAAAGAAAGTAAGCCGTCTCCTTCATCTGTGTGTGCTAACCCCAGGCCTGGGTTGGGTTCGTTAAAAAAAAAAAAAAATCAATAACGTCAAATATAATCATTTTTATTCAATTGCAACCATTTAGGTTTTAATTACATTAATCCATATTGGGACTGTAGGGAATTTGGGTTAAGGTGGGGTTCTTTTTAATTTGTTTTTGAATTTTTTCTTGAATCGTTCTTTTCCTTTTTTTTTGGTTCAAAAGTGTCTATTTTATTTTGTCAATGTACTATTATAATTAGGATTATAATGGGGTATGTGCTCATAATATAGGAGTTCAGTAACCAGAGAATTTTTTTTTTGTTTAAGCTAGTTAGTTTTGGTCTTTATGCGTATTATAAATAATTTGTAATTATGTAAATAAATGTGTAAAATGTTAGTGTATTGAATTTGGTTCCTCCTTAAGATGAGGAAATTTCCTCAAAAGAGAGAAGGTTGAAACCTATTGCCAGAAAAACCTTAATAAGAAATCATACATGGTAAAGGTAAGTGGCCAGTGGCCGAGTTGGTTAAAGCGCTACTGTGTGTTCGGAGATTGCTAGTACACTCACAGTAGTGGCCACTCCGCTTTTCACTTTTATAATGTTTTTTTCCCCCTTTTCCTTTTTTTTCCTTTTTCTTTTCCTTCTCCCGGGTTATTTACTTATTTATTTGAATTTTCCTTTTATTTATTTAATTTAATTTTTAGCCATTAGGCATTAATTTATCCTAAGTTATTTTTTTTGTTTACGCCATTAGTACTATCACTTTATTATTTTTGCCCTTTTTTTTGGAGGGTTTCTCGCTGTTGTTCGCCCTCCCCCAATACAAATGTTAGTTCTGCGTTAATTTATTTTATTTTCTTTTTCAGTCATAATTCGGTTCGCCCATTTTGTTATATGATAGCGTCTTCGATTAACCGCTAACTAATTCATTCAGCCGATTTTATTTTGGTTATTTAGGTCACATTTTGTTTTATTTTACTTTTCTTGTTGAACAATAGCGTAGCGACCTTAATTACCCCTCCCCTCAGCCCTTCTTCACTGAGCTGGCGGATTTCTGGCACCCCATACTCGTGGGGTGTAACAAGGTGGAGTATTCCAAAAAAAAATCTCAAAGCATCAGAGACATTTTTCGTGATAGCCTGCTTCTTTTTGTGGTCATCGACCGGTTTCGGGCGTTCGCCCATCTTCAGGATGCGTTTGTCAAACAAAAAGTGTGATAACACAGACTTGCACAGAGCAAATTCAGTTTTACACAACACCACAACAAAATCTCGGAGAACTGAAAAAAATTTATTTTGAAAATTAGTACTTCTGATTATTTCGAAACAGATTTTTTTCAAAATTGACATTTTTTTAATCTATGTTGTTATAATTTTATTATAGTACCATAAGGTATTTTGAAATAGTACTTGAAATGCAGTCCGAGGTTATCCCGCTACTGCAAGAGTTCCAACGATTAATTTTCTTTCAAAAATGTTTCAAATAAGACTGATGATAGACTTACATGTGTATAGTTCAGAGATAATCGCAAATTTGAGAGAAAATTTCGGTTTTGATGAATTTTGACCAATAAGTTTTATATCCATATCCGTTCCTATGTTAATAACTAAATAGAATATAAAATTTGACCTATGTTTCGTTATGTTTCGATTTTACAATGTTAGTTATTTTAACCGAACTCATACACACACACACACACACACACACACACACACACACATACACATACTTTTTTTACTATGATCACAATCTTGTAATTCAAGTAAAAAAAACTCGGAATGTCTAAAATTTGAGACGTTCTCAGGAATTCCTATCACAGTTATAAGAGAAAATAACAAGAAGTAAACTCAAATAGCTAGGGTTAAATTCAAGATTGATCATTCAGATTGTTTGGTAAACTGCCAGAGAACTGCATATTTTTTATCTACCCTTACCTTCGTCTCCCAATAGAATATTAAGTCTGAATTTCCTGTATTTCCTTTTTTTTTTGTTCACTGTTCACCAACTTTTCGAATTTATTGGTCCATAAAACATTTATTTCCGGTGTAAACACAATTTTGTATCTTTGGTATGATCACATAATTCTATTTATAGTAGCAGCAGTTGAGAAAGAATATATTGAAAGTAAAATATATTTATATAACAAATATGTTCCTTTGAAAACACAAGTGAAATTATTACTAAAATGAGAAGGACATTTTGGTCTATTTTTTGACTCTTGGTTAAATAAAATTAATGTAAATAGTCCGTTTTCGATTTTTTTTGTAAAAGATTTATTTTAAAGAAGCGAATACCTTGCTTCATTCGAATAGTTTGGCGACACGTTGGTTTATACCAAAACCACTGATGAGTTCTCAGTCTGAAACTTTTTTTTTCACACGACAATGGTCGATGAAACCTACAAGATCATATAACCAACCACTTGAACATAGTCAATACAGTCTCAATCACCTATCGTTCCTAACCTATTGTAGTGGAAGAAGAAATGCAAAAATAAATAGTTTTGTGAAAATTAGATCGTTCAAATAGTGTATTTAGTGATGAGGATAGAGCCAGGTATACTACAATCTAGGTCATTGCTATTAGGGAAACAAAAGCACTAGAATCCGTTAAATTAATACAATGCCACTTGGCCAACTGTTTTGTAAAGGAAGGCATTCCTTCGGACAGTCTGCATTTTGCTTTCAAAGCCAGAACACTTGCTTCAGGAATCGTTCTCTAAAAATCAGTGGCAGTTTCACAATATATTAATAGGTTCATAATATCTGGCAAATAACTTGTAGTTATTATTTTAGTAGAATAAATTATTGTTAGCAGTGGTGACTACCTTCTTATTTCTGATACTTCTCTTTTAAACATATATACTTATAAGCCCTTTTACTAAGCCGCTTACGCTACTACAAACATACAACGCAACATCACAATAACATTACACTATCGTAAAGTATTCCTCCTCCATTCGTTCAATATATCGAAACCAACTTAATCCAGCCCTATCAATAATACTATGTTTAGCTAACCATAAAGACTTTAATGCTTCCTATTTACTATTATTCCCCAAAGGGCCGAAATATCTAGCTTCCAGAGATTTTCCTTTCCCATAAATTGAGCAAATCTTGCATTGCTCTTCGAGAAGCCCCTTGTTCTTTCGAATATTAACCACCAATTTTATCATAGATTTATATTCTAGAAGTTCAGCATTTTATTCAGGATAGTGATCTGAAATGGAGAACCTTTTGTAGCGCAATCTTGTAACTAATTTATAATTTCTCTTACTTCTGCAAGTACGAAGTGTAACATTGGTGTCGAATTTTTGAAATCGGGTTCTCACTTGGGGGGGGGTCATGAAAGAAGTTTAGAAAGGCAGTTTAGTGACGCCTTTCTAAGTATCTTACTGTCCTATCATCTTTATTATAATATTAATGAGAATTAAATACGTATTTAAATTACGTTTGAAGAAAATTGGTCTTGATAACGACTCCTGCTTGGTTCTTTAAACTTGTTTTACTAACAACTCATGAGGCTGCAGTGCCTGGGCTTTAGCCCCCCCCCTGCACCATCCTAACAACTCATAATAAAGATATATCACTTTTGTTGGAAAGTTTTCTATCCTAGAAAATCGATTTTGGAGAGATTCGGGAGAGAGTTGAGGAGTTACGCTACTGATTGATTAATAAATATTTAGTAAAAATGCGAAATTTTAAGAAAATTGTTATTTAAAAGTAGCAAACATTGGAGTAAGAAAACGTCCTGTGAGTTTGCCACACCAGTTTTCACAGACTGAGAATGTGAACAGACCACCAGATACCCCTAACCCCGGTTCTCTATAATATTATTTTCATATTAAGGGGATCGTGAAACCTTCATTTTCAAAGAGAATATCAGTTCTGAAAATGTGACCCGAATCTGCTGAGTGTAAGAAAGTAATTAAAGAAATTTAATCAAATCAAAAAGTACTGATTTTTTTTAAAATTTTGTTCAAACGAAAAATTTAGCCTTTTTCAGTGCCATTATATTTGACCATAGCGTTAAAGCATATATTTTCAGGAGATATATGGAGAAGTGTGGTTTCGATGGGTGGGGGCGGAACCCTTCTACATTACACAGCATGTGTAGTCCTTCAAAATGAAGTCCTTATAATTATTTTAACAAGCGCACACGCAGTTCAAAGACTACGGCGGAACCACAATCATTTTGTATATATAAACATTTGTAAAACAGAATATAAACTCCAAGCTGAGTTCAAAACTAAATTAAGCCGCACGTAGAGTTTAAGGAAGAAGTGAAAATGACGATGAAAGTGCGGGGAGAGGGAACTCCATGCCATCAAAACATATGTAAGTAACTAAGTATGTTGCGGCGGCATCCTTTATGTAGAAATATTACAATATATTATGAAAATAAAAGTTATACATAGAGCAGGGAGAGAGGAAAACTCTGTCTACAATGAAAACTCTACTTTCCCAAACTGTACCCAGCCCTCGCTCATACACACACACACACACACACATATATTATATATACATAAATATAGTTTGCAAACGTATCCCACTCCCACAGTTTTCTAGTATTTTTCACCACCCAACTTACCACTCACGTATAATACCACTGTAAGGATTTACATTAAAACAAAAAAAAAACTTTGTGTTTTACTCCATGAATTGGAAAGATTTACGAAGATTATGTTGTCAGTAAATCCTACTTGTTTATACCTTCCAAAAATGTGGTAAGGATAAGGAAATAATACAAAAAAGGAGGGCATTATCGCCTATAATTTTACTTTATCTTACTGCAGCAAGAGAGAGTATTCATTACTGCTCTCTGACTTTCGTAAGTTTCACCAGAAATATATGACCTGAGTATTGAAAAGTAGAGACTATCTGTTATAAACATTATACTGAAGTGTTACTTTATAGGCTTAATTTTACTGTTCTCCTACAATTCCCAAAAATCAATTTTTCTGGTTTCAGACAAAAGTGATAGGGATTCATTTGTTTACTGATACTATACGAAGTGTACAAAATTCAGTAAAGTCACATTCCGGTTGATGAATTTTGGCCGAAATCTTCGTGTCGGGCGCCGGTGATCTAAACGGAATACTATGTCTCAGCTTCCTACGAATCATCGTTTTCCAGATATTTGGTTAACACATAACATGTTATAACACTGTCTTTACCGAAAGTACGATTTAATGATACTTTTCTCGAAAGTAGCTCCAACGAATTTCTGTATAAGCTTCCTTTACTTCCTGCCACATAAATTTTGCCCTTGATAGTAATAAGAATTAAATATGTACCCAAAATTACTCGTTCAAATAGCTTTTTCATTTCCCTGCGATTTTCCCGATAAAGATATCTACGTCTTTCTTTGAACTTGTTTTACTATCTATAGGTATGTAGCTACACGTTTGTAGAGATATCAGTTTTGTGTGAACCATTTTCACGAGAAAATTGATTCTAGTATACTATTGGGAGCAAGCCCGGAAGGGGTATCTGTTGCATGCAGTTACTTGGGAGTAGCGACCCCGCGGGTTACCACAGCTCAGTACTCCATGCACTTCTTCAGAACAGTACGCAATACACTTAAACCACATACACTCTACACTTTACAGACAAGGACAAACACAGTACATAAACTAGGGTCTCCGTCCCTAGTTAATTGGCGTAAGCCAAGGGAGAACGAAGGGATTAGCTCAGCGGTATTCTAGATTTTCTCTTCCTAGGAGTCTCTACAACTCACTGTACGGTGATGAGCAGTGTTGTCTACAGCTACAGAACACAGCTTGGAGGCCGGCAGTGCACTGAGAAGGCTGCGGGAACAATAGATCTTTCAGGTCGCAGTTGCGATAATCCCCTACAACAATCTCTCTCTTGGCGGTTAAGTCTCCTTCAAAGGTGTCGTTTTGTAGTTGAAGCTCTAACCTGCATAATTTTAAAGCCAGTAATAATAAAAACTCTGACATGAAACAATCACAGGATTTATATCACCTTTCAGTTTGTAACGGATAAGAGAATTTGTCATCCAAATTTAGTTCTTACTTGAGAAGTCGCTTTTTAATAATTATCCCATACAAATATTAATGTAAAGAATTCTAAATGAGGTTTAATTAGGTCGCAGTACTTTTTATTAGTTTTTGAGGAAATTCAGATTTAGTTAATTAATTTAATTCTGCCCAATATTATGTCAGCATTCTCTATTATTATAGGGGGTGAATTTTTTATTATCTGGTATTTATCGTCGTAGCATGCATATTCCGTTTGTTCCCGACCGGTTTCGGACTTTCATCCATCGTCAGAGCAAATTGACCAAGTTCGTGTAAAGATTTCACTTCAACACAATGTCACTGTTGCACGTACACTTTGTTGGTTTATTCACACACACTATATGTTGATTTTTAAGATATATCAAATTTGAGCTGCACTGCGTGCGCGCCCTCTACCATTCACAAGTATTTTTTAAACACACTGACTGAAAATTGGGGTTAGAATATTGCCAAGTAAATATGCAGCTCTATGCTTGGATGCGATTGCGATAGTGTTTTCATTTAGGTTTCTTGGCTAAATTATTAATAAAAAAATTAGGTAAGCAGTGCCAAGTTAAGTGTAAGTTTTAATTTTCATTTTTTTTTTTTTAATTTTGTATTTTAGACGTCATCACAGTGAAATCCAAATGGCAGATAGGAAAACAAAATGATTATCTCGAGCTCAATATAAAAAAATGCCAGAAAAACAAAAAACAAATGAGAAGCCCAAAGGATCTCTTAATAAATTCTTTAGTGAAATATAAAATTAAAACCTTTAATGATACTTCAGGGTCCTACAGAGTTGACACAATAAAACCGTTACGATATAATTTAGACGAAATATGTGAGTCATTGAACGAAATTAATTTTATCACCTAAACTAATATTAGTTAGAATTAAATATGTTGCCAACATTTTTAGTTTAGAAGAAAATCGGTTGACCGGAAGTGCGATTTTACTTAACAGTTTTTTCAGCCTTTTTCACCATAAAAACATCGACGGATTTCTTTAAATTTGGTATACAGAGACCCTATTGTGAATACAGAGACCTATCTCTTTGTTCGAAATTTTTTTCCGAGAAAAACAGTAAATGGTGAGCATTAAGCTCTTTAAGGTCAGCTATTAATATAATTTTATTAATAGGGGTTTTTTGATATGTTGAACGGATGCTGTCCAGAACATTGAAAACTGGGAAGTGACCAGACCCAGAGTTAAGTGAGACTGTATTAGCTAGTGGGATGTTCAAGTGATTAAATCATATATCAGGTTCATTCCACGGGATTGTCCAGCAGAAAACTGGGGTTCAGAGGTTGGAGATTTCATCAGGTGGTTTAAATCAGCGTTACGCCCACATTACTACAATCATCTTTACTGAGTGCAGGATATGCGGATGTATTGAAGACAACGCAAAGTATTGGCCCTTTGGAAAACTGGGCGAAACTATGCTTTTTACCAACAAACCGCTAGGGCGGGCTCAACAGGAAGGCCTTAATGTTGTTTTGATGTTCAAGAGAGACCTAGCCCATTTCAAATGAAGCGATGTGTTGGGATAGCGGCAGTCGCCGGACATACATGGATAGCATAATATCTGTGAGGAGTCCTTGGTCAATGAAGGTTCGTATAAGATGTGGAATGATAAACATTTCATTCTGTGAACCATATTCTCGTATATATATAATATTATTCTTGACGCATAAACCACTAGAAGCATTCTGTGCTTAGAATTTTTACGCCTACATTTGGTTAAAACTGGTGACATGTTTACGATTTTATTCAGCAAAAAGAGTACGCGTGTGTATTCTTAAAAGAATTTTCTGTTTTATTTGCTCTCTTAGCATAAATATGTATGGATACACTTTTTTTATACGGCAGGTAGTCTTATCCTAAATACAAGCTATTTACTTTTTCTTTCCTTGTTAGCGCAATTTCTTATCTATATTTATATTTTGTAACCCTGCTTCGTATTCTCCTTCTGAATGACAGGAATGAATTATGATGTAATGCATAAATAAACATGACCCCAATCGAAAGTTTTATTTAAATATTTAAAACAATGGTTAAATAAAATTCATATGCTACGCTGTTTTCTTTTTTTCTAAACAGGGGCACATCATATTTTGATCTGCTACATTGTTCATTAAAGCCAAAGCTTCCTGTTTACTTTCTCTTTCTCCTAGTAAGAAGAGGAAATACTGCAATTGTGGCAAATTTTTGAAATTATGTTCGCCCCGCAAGTATATTGTTTTGAGGTCCCATCACGTATGACAAGAAATGTTTATAGCAAATGGTTTATATTCCGTTTAGGTAACTCCACTGTATCTGACAAAAAGGTTTTTTAAGTCAAAATCCATCAACCGGGAGTGAGAATTTACTGAATCCCCCTCCCCCCCAGTTTTTCGCGATTTTTCTTGAAAACGGTTCTAACGATTTTGTGTAAACTGGGTATTCTATCGATACACACTATCACTTTTAGTTGAATTATTTTCCTGGGAAAATCGATTTTTTGGAGATACTGGTATGATTCTACCAGCTATGTAATATATATATAGATATATATAAATTTTAAATAGCAAGAATTCTAAATTTGAATAAAATAGGTTTAATGGAAAGTTCAACTTTACAGAATTCAGCAAAGATGGAACTGCAGGTTAACGAGATCTAAGTCTCCCTTCTCGCTGCCCTTTTGTCCAAGTTGTAGCCTTGTTTTGCTCTGGGATGTGAGGATCAATCGAGAAAATAGAGAGCACAAGGTGCTAGGTTATTTCCTTGTGTCAATAACAGTTAACTTTTGTAAAGAAGAGCTGCACAGCCACTATAATTAGTAGATATTTCTAGTCGCAGTACTTTTTTATATTTATCTACACTTTAACTAGACTTAATTGATACATGGAATAAAAGAAAACAAAAAAAAATAAAGAAGAGAATTAAGAACCAAGAGATATTACAACGAACATCTCTCTTTAGTGAAATGACCAAATAAATGGTTACTATCTATGTGTGTGTAATGGTATGAAGAAAGAGGAAATAGTTGCTGTCAAAAGTCTATGGAATTAGAGAACGTATCCCAGAGCTTGTTGTAGTTCGGTACTGGTTAGATAACCTGCAATGTAGGTCTTCTTCCTTCTCTTCTGAGTGTTGCCGCACTAGCGAGAAGTTGATCTATACAACAACATTGGCTCCAACCAGAGCACGTTTCTACTTCAACTGGCTGTAGTATGCGCACACACACACACACACACACAAGCTACACTATTACTGGGAAAGATGAAAATCGTGCCCTGTTTTAGTTTGTTCCTTTTCCACTTTATTTGACCGCCCTTGTTTGTCTATATCTCAGTAGACTGCGCGTATACACTCACGCACATACACACACACGCGCATACACACACACTCCCCCTCCCTTACTGCTCTATCACTTTTGTACGTGTTACATTCCCCTCTTCCCATTTCCAATCTCCCAAAATATCCTAACCTACTAAGATTGTATTCTCACACCTTTTCAGATATTTTCTTGGAAATGAAATTTCCACCAATAATCTGCTACTTATCATCCAATCGCACTTACAATAAGCTAACTTTTCCTCATGCAGTGAAAATATAAAGCTTTTCCTTGTAGCAGTTTCTTTTTTATTTCCCAATAATATATGTAGTAATGATTAACTTTCAATGTAGCTTTTCTGACGTGGAGTTTAGGTAATATGTTAACTTTTTGCTCCTAGTAAGAGGATGTATTGCATTGGTGTTTTCGAAATTGCAATTTTCACCGGAAATACATTATTTGAAAACCTTCGGTATGTGAGAAAAAATTCGGTATGTATGTTCAACATAACTTTCAAGTTTAAAGAGAAATTGTCAATTTTATTACGTTTCACTGTTAGTGAAGTAATTCTCTTTAGCATTAGAAGCAACATTACTAGCCTATCGTAACAGTGGCCGAAACGTTCCGTTTATAATAAACCACTGACACGGTCTCAATCCAATCAAATTCCACAAGAAATATTATAAACCCCAAAAAATTAAATAAATAAAACAACCATCCATATAAAACTTATAATAATAAAAAAAAAGAGATAAAAAAAAAATTATAATAGCTAAGTTTTATATATTATTTAAGTTAGTCAAACGATATACAGACAGACAGACAGCTAGGTTTTACAACTTACCGCTGTTTTTACAAGTTACCAAGGAGTTTCTCTACGGAATTTCAACTTGGAAAGATTAATGTTTCACTATTACCCGCCCTTCTTAGCTTTCTGTTTATATATATATATATCTTTTGAAACAAATAGCAACATCCGACCATAGAATAAAGTGGGCGAAAAGGGTGGCGGAGCTTCACTTTAGATTTGAAAATGGATTTGAATAAAGGGGGGGGGAGTGAGAGGAAATTATATCACTATTTCCCGTTTATTTCTTTGTTGCTTTTCCAGAAAATTAACTATTTATTGTGGGAAATGAATGTTTTTCTGAATCTTCTATTAGTAAGTTTTATTATAAATAAATTTTAAGTTTAATTAATAATATATCTCTCATGTCCTGTCAAAACTTCTATTACTGATGAGTTTGTTTTTAATTTAATATGATGAGTTTTAATATAATATGATGAGTTTTAATATAATATGATGAGTTTTAATATAATATGATGAGTTTTTAATTTAATTTTTAGCGATATAGTAAAACTAACTTTAGCAGTTTAATCTCGATTACAGCTAGACAAACTAGATTGTTTTTGAATTATTTTGAAACAAATGATATACTAATTACTAAATTTGTATTCCTAAGCAAACACCATCAATCTATCCGTTATATCTTGCGTCTTCATTTGTCCGTAATTGCTTTCTGAGTACAGATAAAAAAAATTCTGGTATGAAACACTCCTCGAACTTTCAACACTCAGTTGAACTTTCTCATGCTTTTAAATGAGAAATTTTCTTCAAGCGTCTATCTTCAAGTGAAAATTCAACTTTTAAAAATTTCACACGATCGCAGTACTTTACTTTTAATGGCCATTAGAAGAAAGAAAGTATGAAACACTCACACGACTTTCTCTTATTGTAATCTTCAATTAGTAAATTTTATTTTACTTTTAATTTTTCCAACCATTTAAGGGATCTTAATCTTAAATATAAACATTACGCTTAAAAGTTAATTAAAGACAGACTTGTTAAATTAGTAAAGAAAACTGTTCAAAAATTTAGAGAGCTATTATCGATCAAAATTGGGTAAAAACTGAAAACAACACTCCACTTAATGGATAATATACCTGTTGATGAATTTTAATTTTGAAATCATCTTGTTTGAATCTTTACATATTCAAGGATCTAAAAAAACGTATGTATTTTGCGAAGAAAATCCTGTTACTATCTAAATATTTTTTCTAATGCAATTGGGGGGAATCATATTTGATCTACAAGCAGTCAGAGAGCACTATATCGTTCTGATTCTTGCGGCAGCTAGGTTGATATTTGGGATAAACACAAACAAGACATTTGTGGTCAATTCAGGAAATAAATAGAGCGAAGTGAGGTCAAAGACCATGCCATGAAAGGGTTGAGAGTTCGTATTTCTTGGCTACTCTAAGGAGGAAATTGAAAGAGAACTGTAGCAGCAAATAGATGATACTTCTTCGAAGTCGTGTTCTGTCTAAAGCCAAGAAAAAGAAAGATATATAAAAAATATTCACTCGTCTTCTAATTATGGTTCTGAAAGCTGGACGATGACTAGATCAAACGAGCTTGCATGTCTCCGCTTTGGAAGCAAGTTGTTGCATAGTATCTACGGTTGGGATATTCGAGCACAATTCTTGGAGAAAAAAAGGATAAAATCTGTCCTGTCATGTTTTGAGGACGGCGGGCCTTGAATTGCCCAAAACAGTCTCTGCTGAACACATGTATATTTGGAACTAGACGAGTTGTACGCCGTAGACCAGATGGAAAGACTTTGTAGCTGCCGACACAAACAAGTATGTAACTGAAAAGCAGCAACATTCAATAGAGCGGTCAATGCTGGAGCAGTCGGCACAGAGGCTTTTAGTCCTAGCTACATATAACAACAGAAAACTCATATATAGCCAAAACCTTCTTAAATTTTATTTGATTTACAACTTTCTCTTCTCGAATAAATTGCAAAGAGATATAATATTGTAATGACATATCATGGTCATAGCAATGTCAAAGTGGCTCCAGCCAGTCGCTATCTTCACAAAGGATGGCAGGAAGAAAGGATAATTTATAAATAGTCGCCCAGCCAGCCGCTGTCTTCAAGACAAGGGCTGCGGCCAAATAAAAAACCCTTTTCAATACAAAGGTCAATACATTACATCAAAGACAAGCACCGATAAGCTGGCCACTGACCTAAATCACTCGTCACCGAACTGGCCAAGGTCGCACGCTACGAGAGATGTCTTAGTATGAGTCTTACTTACACACTTGACAGTGGGTGAGTAAGACTAATATAAACTTCGCCCCACTGGAGGAGGGGATCAGTATATCAGAATCACCAGGATCATTATATCACTTATATCAGTAGCGACAGTATCATTCATTTTACACGAGTATCATTAAACATCATTTTACAGCAGCAGTTATACTTGAGTTCCGAGCGCGTCCCTATACAAGGTTTAACTTATAATTATTTTCATAGTTGTGCATATCAGTTTGTTTATTTTAATCATATTAAATTATTTGTTATTTAACTCTTTAAATTATTTTATTATTTTTATCATTTCGTGTTAATTGTTACCAAACCGCACATTCAAATTATTGTTAAAAATATAGTCTATTTTTATAAATTCAGTGTTAGTAATTCAAGCAATAACTCTCTAAAAATCTATAAACTAACTTCCGCGTAATAAATCCCTCTTCAAGACATTAACTTCATACCTCAGGAATCACGACAATTGATCCACTACAATATTCTTTCATATTCATCCTTTACACAGGATACATGCAGATATCCCAACGAATCCTAACACTATCCCTCTTAACTACCCTTATTACACACAATTGTCTTATCCGGTAACTATGATCCACTAGTAGCTCGTAGAAACCTACAGACACACCTCAAATCTTTAGAAAAATGGTTCAAAAAGAGGCCCAGGAATTCAACAAGACCAGATCTCAAAACAGAACCATTTGCCCTTCGTGGTATTAGTCTTCCTCCAGTCAACTACAACCTAATCCTATTACGAATAGTCAACCTAGTCCGCTATGTTGGGCTTCACAAGGAATCCTCATATACGACTTAAGAAGACACAACTCAACAGAAGTTTTCAACTGCATAAAAAACTTCAAGACAATAGATCTAAACTCTCTCACAGTAAGGGACTAATATATATAATACATAAAACTATCTGGGCAACTGGTATACCACGTATGGCCTTCACTGTTTTTAAGCTTGCTCTAAAGTGGTTGTGTAATAAATTTCATTTATTTATTACTTGTCCGATTTATGACAGTATAAGAATGAAATACGAGTATTAACCTCAGTTATCTACTCTATCTATATTAGCAAAGAACAACTATTTAATTTATTTTCAGCTCAGTCGAAATTTGATTGTTTTAAGATCTATAATTTTATTACAAATGTATTAATGTTGTGCTCATCCATGATTAATGAATAACATAAACTGTTCAAGTAAGGCATATGCCATTTATAAACTAAACCTTAATCCTGTTATTATAAGCTATTTAAAATTAAAGGCTAATTGTTTTGCAATAGTTGTCAAGATGATGTAAATTTTTGCCATTATCGCTTTTATTTTATAATGTTAAAAATGTATTTATTTTTATCTTTAAGTTATGTAAGCCAACTCCCTACAATAAGCTTGTAATACTTCAATGTAGTAAATAAATAATAATAATAATAATAATAATAATAATAAAAAACTATCTGGGCAAACGACATGGAACTGTGGGGTTCAACCAAACGTCAAATCTCCGAAGAATTCTTACAATCCAAAATTCTCCGCTCCATAGTTAACACGCCCCTTCAATGTCTCCAGTCAAACTTTCGTACATATCTAATATTCACAGGAAATTCCATTTTAATCTAGATTCATATTTTAATTCATTAGTCCAATCCATTAGCAGCTATCTTTTAGGACCCTTCCTGGACACAATTGAATCCTCCTAGACGTTTTAAAAGACAGTGGCCTCACGAACTTCACTGTGATGACGGGAATGACTAAGTGTTGGAATAACTAGTCCATCCTTTTGTAATGGAAAAATATGTTAATTTACTATGGCCATTGTTATTTCCGGCGCTTTTGTGCTGATTGTACGAGTATGTACGTACGTATATGTTATTTAATAGTGAAAGGCCTTTAACTATGAATCGTATTTTTTTAACACTTTCAGTGTTATAAGAATAGTAGGTGGTTCAATGTTTTTAGAACATGTTTTCAGTTGGTAGTTGCTGCAGTGTTTTAGAGCGCTCTACTGAGCCATAATAGTATAATCATCACCTCGCTACCTGCCAAGATTAGTATAGGTTGATACTAATCCCCCCCACCACCACCACCACCGCCACCATATTTATGTTAGGAATATATATAAAATATAGTATAGAATAAGATGTCTTTATTCAAATTATATACAAGTGCATTTACAAACTCTTTTTTATTTTACACAAAAAAGACACTACCACGATGATTCGATCGTCCGTGGGAGGTCAGTTGTCAAAAAGATATTTAATTAATATATATTTCAAAACAAAAAATAAAATTAAACAACAAGATACATAATAAAAGAAAAGAACACTGTTATTTGTTTTATATACATATATCACTATCGCATTAATAACATTTATTTTCTTGCACTATTATTATTATTATTTACTTTTTAGTAGCTTATTTTAGTAGTCAAAATTAAACTCTTTAATAAGTGACGATCTGTAATGCCAACTATCACGACAATATTTAACTAAAGCTAACCAGTTTTTTCCATTGAGTAAATCTATTGCCTCAATTTGACTTAAGTTCTTTTTGTTAAACCATTTAACTCTAAATTCTGTAAGAATTTCACAAATGGCCAAAAAGTGATAGGTATTTTCAGATTCATTACTATTGCAGATTGAGCAAATGCCATCATTATCTTTGTAAGGCTTCCAATTCAAATTTAACAGCTCCCTCTCAATTTAAAAATCCACTTAGCTTTATGTAGAGGCAATGTATTGGTGTAACTTCTGGATTGTTGACTATGGCTTAAACTTTTATATATTGTATAAGTGTTTGTGTTAAGGGCTAAGGTGAGATATTTATTATACATTTGTTGCGAAACCTTTTCTATAATTAACATTACAGTTGTAGAATTCAATAACTTATCAGCTGGTTCCCAGTCAACATTAATATTAAATAACTGCAATAAATCTTTCAAGTCTTTAAACCAAAATTTTATTTTTACTGATTATTTCTTTTGCTACTATTTTAGGATATCTGTTATCAGTATAATCTTTAAATATCTTAGAAATATATTTTAAATGTATTTTCAAAATATATAGGAAGAGAGGGGAGAGGTTAGTTTCTATGTACAACATATAATTTGGGGTACACATTGGCAAGCCGTAAAGCTTTTTAATGAAGAAACGCATTAATTTTTCAACATCATCATGTCGCTGGCCGCCCCACACCTGAGCACCATGGCATAATATAGCTCTGCTCACACTGTTAAATACCTGTACTTTTGATGTAAATGGTATATCTTTGTTACATATAAGATTGTTCCATACCGAATTCAATCCCGCTTTAGATTTTGTTAACCTTTCAGCAATGTGTTGTTTAAAACTAAGTTTACTGGAAACTGTAACACCTAAATACTTATATGAAGGTACATTTTCAATTATCTCTACCCCATCTCCATTTTTCTCCACTAGCCATTTTGCCTCCGTTTCTAAAAATTAAGATTTTTGACTTATCCAAATTTAGTTTTAAGTTCCATTTTGCGCAGTACTGATAAAGCGCGTTTATCATGAACTGTAAAGTTGTTATTTCCGACGCTAATATAACTATATCGTCAGCATAACCGAGAGCTTTAATTTTTGTATTATTAATGAGAATGCCACCAGGTAAACTATCTTCTAAATCATTCAAGAAGAGACTAAAGAGGAAAGGTGATAAAACGCAGCCTTGTTTGACTCCCATTTCAGAATAAAAAGAATCAGTTAAACCTTCTTTGCATCACACAGAGACGGCAGTGTCTTTGAAAAGACTCTTTATAACTTTAAGCATCTTGGTGGCAACACCCAGCTGTGACAATTTGTACAATAACGCATGCCTATCCACATTATCAAAGGCTGAAGAAAAATCAATGAAGAAAGCATACACTTTTTGCTTTTTGGTACTTAGTTTTAGTTTTACAATGTTGGCTAAAGAGAAAATATTATCAGTGGTAGAATATTTTTTGCGAAAACCCGCCTGGAATTCTTTTAGCACCTTATTCTCTTCAGCCCACACTGATAATCTTCTCAACAAAAGGCCAGAAAAAATTTTACCCACCCCATTACAGAAAGATATACCTCTGTAATTCGTGGGGTCATTTAAATTCCCTTTTTTAAAAATAGGGAAAATAATAGATTCTTTGAATGTGGCAGGCACTATTCCAGTTTTAAATATGTTATTATAAGTACTCAATAGCTGAGTTAAAAAAGTTTTTGGAGCGTTTTTAAAAAATTCTGATGGTATACGGTCTTTTCCCGGGGCTTTATTACTTTTCATTTCACCTATAAAGCATTCTAATTCTTCAATTTTAAAGCAATCATCCAAAAAGTTATTTTGAATAAAAGGTTCGGCATACTGCACACGACTCGCTAATAGCGGAGGGTTCAGTAAGGATCTGAAGAATTTATGTTAGGATAAATCCGTAAAATTTGAAGTGTAAAGAAAATTGGTCATTTTATATATAACTGTATTAACAGGGGGGGGGAGTAAGAGAAAGTGGTGTGACCGCTTCACACCAGATGGTATTTTTCTAGCCTTCTCCATCTGTTACTATTGTACTATAGCTCAGCAAAGAGCGGTGGCGTTGATGGTAGCGTTGACGAGTTAGTAATCTTGCTTCCCCTAGCGAGGAGCGATTCCAGCTAGCTTGAAGAGAACTTTACTCTATCCTACACCCATAGAATAAGGTCAATAAAATTGTTAACTAAGACAATTATGTAAAGTCATGTGAATCATATATGATCATTTTACATCCACATTATCCACATCCAGTAATCACTACGTAAAACATAAATTCGTATAAGAGTTTGGCACCAATTTTTTCTATTTGCCTTCATTCTGTCCATCGTCAGTAAAAAACAGGAAAATAATATTTAGCATAGAGATAAAGAGAAACATTAAAGCGTATATTACTGGAAAACTCATAAAGCTGGAAAATCGAATGTTTTACACACCATAAGGCCATTATAGAATCTGTCATTGAAATTATATTAGAAACTATTATTCCAGTTTCCAGCTAATGTTTACAGCTGAATTTTATCACTCATAATACAGGCAGTTTCAGTATAATGGGGGGGGGGACGAATATGATTGTAGAACAAAATACTGTTACATAGAAAACTGTGGATCTCAGTTTAGTGGACTTTTTTCTCTCTCTAACTGCTGGAAGAGAGAGTATTATGATCGTAGTCGAATCTTTCCGAAATATGAATTTACACCGCAAATAGAATTTAAAATCAGCCAGGGCACGTAAGACATTTTTATTTATTTTTTTTTTTATTTTTTTTTTTTTTTTTTTTTTTTTTCCCGGCGCATCGACTACCATGGACATTAGCGCCTCCACTCGTTTAAGCTTTCTCGTTCTATGGCCACTCGAGCTGGGATGGCACAGGTTAACCTGCGTGGCTTCCACACACAACACCTTGCTCAGCAAGGCAGGGTGGAGCCACAGGTATTCGAGGATCTACCCATACATCCCCTCTTATATCATCGATCTAGTCGACGAGGGGGAGTGTGGGTTTATTGTTTGTGCCATCCCTTATTTTATTAATAACTTTTAATCAATTTTATTAATAACTGGGGTCGATTCTAATGTAACAAAAATTACTATTTATTCATTAATCTATATATAATAAAGGTGTTTATTAAGAGTATTATTTACAAAATAAATTGCTATCATTAATTAATAATTAATTATAATACAATAATATCGTGGAAGAGGCTATTTACTGTACAACTTGGATGTGCAGTACTTTAAACTAATGTTCCTGCACATCTTAAAATGATCAAAATTAAGTTTAACTTAAAGCTATGGTGTTGAAATACTTTTATAAATTTTCTTTCAACCCCTGATAAAAGAAAACCTACTCTAAACATTCATGCTAGCACTCTCGCCAATAAATACTTTCAGACTACTAAAAAATACCATTCACGCTAATAAATACATTCTCGCCAATAAATACTTTCATACTACTAAAAGAAAAACATTCATGCTAATAAATACTTTCTCGCCAATAAATACATTCAGACCAATAAAATACATTCACGCTTATAAATACATTTTCGCAAATAAATACATTTATGCTTATGATTCATTCATACTATGCATTCACACAAGGGGAAAGTACTCGATATTCCTTTCCCCTTTATAATAAATAAACTAACCTAATTGGTTGAAGTACTCAATATTCCTTCACCCAGATTCACTTAATCTAAGTACTAACCTAAATTCTATTATATACATTTATAGATCTTAAATAAGTAAATAGCCTCCTTGTGTAAGGAGAACCCTCGTGTAAAATAGCGCGCTTGTCATATGGCAGGCCTGCTTCTTCCCTTTGTGTACGCAGAGCCTGACATCCTACCAACACATGTGCCACCGTCAGCCTTTCTCGGCATCGAGGGCACCTCGGTCTTCTTTCACCAATAAGGAGGTGCCCATGTGTCACACGTGTGTGACCAATCCTTAGCCTCGTAAGTATAACTGATTCATGCCGCGGGTAAGTCTCGACTGTAGCATTTCGCACACATGGCTTAATTTCTTTTAATTTTTCATTTGTTCTGTCCCACTGACTTTGCCATTTATTATTTATAACATTTTTCATGAAAATTTGTAAGTCAGTGGGACGCGCAGGTGTGATAACTTCAGTATAAGTAGAGGCAGCTTGTTTGGCTGCCTCGTCCGCCTTTTCGTTACCGGATACACCAATGTGGCCCGGCACCCAGGCGAACGTCACCCTTTGACCATGTGCGCTTAGTTGAAACAGCAAACTGTATAACTTTATGACCATTGGGTCTGTCGAGAATTTATCCCGGAGAGCCATTAATACGCTTAATGAGTCCGCCAATATTAGTGACTTATTATATCTTTTTTCTTTTATCAAGTTTATGGCCTGGCAAATTGCAAACATCTCTGCCGTGTACACAGTTGCATACTGAGGGAGTGTCCAACTCAGGGTAACTCCCTCCGTGTACACGGCGCTACCCACGCCGTCGCCTATCTTCGACCCATCTGTAAAGATAGGTCGGAAATCGTTATAGAAGTTTAACAGTTGTAATAAATTTTGCCTATAGACGACGGATGGTGTTTCTTCTTTTTTGTATATTGCCAGGTCCATGCGAACGCTTGCGGAAGGTAATAACCAGGGAGGTGTGAGAGCAAAGCCCCAACCCTCCACTGGCCCAAACTCGATTCCCTCCGCTTCTAACATCTCTAGAGCTCGGACCCCGAGGGGTCGCGTCCGCGATCGTTGATGGCGGAATTCTTGTTCATATGGGCTCTCGAATATGGTGTGAAATAACGGATGAAACCGCTTTCCCCATATTCCGGCGATGTAGGTCAGGGTAAGCTGTTCTCTTCTAAGCTGAGGTGGTAGCATCCCCGACTCTACGTAGAGGCTCTGTAAAGGACTGGTTCGGAAGGCGCCTGTGAATAACCTAATACCTTCATTGTAAATTCTATCTAATAACTTCAAGCGTGACTTGCGCGCTGAGCTATATACTGGCGCTCCATATTCCAGTTTGGAGCGAGTAAGTGCGATGAAGATACGCTTTAAGATCTCCCGCTCCGCACCCCATTTATAGCTGCCAAGAAATTTTAAAATATCGAGGGTTCTCCTTGCTTTCTTACATGTATAGTCTATATGATCCTGCCAGATTAACTTAGTATCGAATATGAGGCCCAGGAATCGGATGCTTTCCTTATACTGAATTGGTGTGCCATCCAGAAACAAATTGGGGGGGCTATGCTCGTGCCTCAACCGGCAAAAGTGTAGGCACACCGTCTTTGTCCTAGAGAATTTAAATCCGTTCCTAGAAGCCTCATCAGCCACTCTGTCTATTGCCTGTTGTAAGGTTTCTCTGACCTCGCAGAGATCAGCCCCTGATAAATAAAGTGCGAGGTCATCAACATATAAAGATCTTGGAGAGGGTCACCTACAACTTCGGCTAGACAATTAACCGCCATCGTGAATAATGTGACACTCAGTACCGACCCTTGAGGTATTCCATTCTCAAGAAAATGTGGGTCCGAAAGTACCGACCCCAGTCGCACTCGGAACCTGCGTGACTCTAAAAAGCCACGGAGGAACCTCGGCAGTTTCCCTCTCAACCCCCATTCGTGACACTTCCGCAGAATCGCATATTTCCACGTTGTATCGTAAGCCTTCTCAAGATCGAAGAACACGGCCAGCACATGCTCTCTACGCATAAATGCATTTTGCACATAGACCTCGAGACGACTCATCTGATCCAACGTGGAACGATATCTGCGGAACCCCGCTTGATGCTGGCTGTAAAATCCTCTTGTTTCTAGGACATATATTAATCTATAATTGATTATAGATTCGAGGACCTTACTCAAGCAGGTGGTCAACGAAATAGGTCTGTAACTAGAGGGATCACTAGGGTCTTTTCCTTCTTTGGGGATCGGTACAATCACTGCTTCCCGCCAACCATCAGGGTATTGACCGGTCTCCCATATGCTGTTGTACAGCCTAAGAAGGCTTTCCTTTCCAGTAGCGTTCATATTTTTTATCATGGCATATGGGATTCCATCCACCCCTGGAGAAGTATCTTTGCATGTTTTTAAAACATTTTCTAATTCTTGAATTGTCAGCGGTTCATTATAAGCTTCATTGATGGCGGTTTCAAAGTCGAGTGGTTGTCTCTCCACGTCACCTTTTCGCCGGAGGAATTCGGCCGAGTAACCTTGTGTACTAGAAACTTGAGAAAAATGTCTGGCAAAGGCCTCAGCCACGTCTCTCGGCTCAGTGACGACGACATCGCTAATTATTAGAGCTGGTATCGACGGGATTCTGCGCCCTCCAGAGAGGGATCTTACCTTATCCCACACCTCCTTTAACGTCGTAGATGTAGAAATCTTTGACACATAGGAGGTGAGGGTTACCTTTTTTGCTTCTTTGATTATAAGCTTCTCTCTGGCTCTAAGTCTTTTAAATTTTATTAAATTCTCCTCCGTCGGATACCTTTTAAATTTATTCAGGGCCTGCTTTTTTGCCACATTGGCTGCTTTGCACTCCGGAGTCCACCAGGGGACGGGTTGTCTTGCGATTTTCCCGCCAACCCTAGGTATGGTACTGCCGGCTGCATGAATCAACGCCTTTGTGAATGTACTTGCATCGTGGGTGACATTTCCTGTAGGGGTGGGTGTCACCACTTTGGCGGCATAAGCAGGCCAATTTGCCCTTTTGATGTCGTATCTCCAAGGTATGATATAATCTGACCTGGAGATGGAGGTCGATACTAATATTGGAAAATGATCACTATGGTATAGTTCATCTAGTGTGGTCCATTCAAAGCGAACTGCAACGGTGGGTGATGCCATACTCAGGTCAATTGCACTGAAGTCACCCGAATGTGCATTGAAATGTGTTGCTTCACCACTGTTGAGGAGGGTCATATTAGCGTTGTCTATAATCTCCTCAAGAGTTCTGCCTCGAGCATCAGTTCTAACTGACCCCCACCAGGTGTTGTGACTGTTGAAGTCTCCCATGAACAACACCGGGGCAGGGAGCTGCGAGAGCAGATTCTCCAGATCACCCCTCCGCCAGAAGATATCCGGCAGGTATATACTAACTAACGTGATCTGCAGTGGTGTGGCTAGGCGCACGGCAACAGCTTGTAGGTTAGTTTCCAGGGTTAGCCGTCTGCTGGAGATATTATCCCGTACACAGACGGCCACACCACCGTGCGCCCTCCCACCTGGGGCAGGTTGTACCTCTTTGCTATATACGATATATCCAGGGATTCTCAAAAATTGCCCTGGACGAATCTTTGTTTCCTGGAGGCACAACCCAAAAGGACGTTGTTCCGCCACCATTCGGCGTAGTCCTTCTATATTACTCGTGTAGCCCCGCATATTCCATTGAAGAATGGACTCACACATATATATATTTGCAGGTAGTACCTGGCAGAATCTTTCTAATACCTAACGAAAGTATATTTACAAGTGTTATTGTATTATTTTTGACATTACTAAAAGTGATGCATGTATTCATAAGTACATAATGTATGAAATATGGATGCTGAATCATAAGAATCGTCTGTTTAATCAGTGGCACAATTTTTCCTGGGTTTGCCCTTGGGCCAACCCTTCTTTCTTCGTCTAGGAGGTTGGTCGGATGTATTCCCTCCCTCCGATTCTGAGGCTTCAATGTCCGTCCCCATTTGCAGCCATTGCTGTCTTGGAGAGCGGACACTGTCGCCGGAGGACGTTTGAAGGTCTTTCGTAATTTTTACCCTTCTCCTTATTGGGAAGGATGATGGCAATAAAAATGTAGCTTCTTTCCTCCTAGGAGAGCGTTTTGGTGGGCTCACCACCTTCCACTCCCCTTCGGAGGGGGCCATTTGTTTAGGTGGGATTAATCCCACCATTGTGCCACACCCACTGGTTGTGGGAGTGGCTATTGGCAGCCTATCGGCTACCAGAACCCCCAAAGGGGGATCTTGTTTTGGTGGCGGGACTTCTCCCACCTTAATAGTAGTTCCCCTTGTTGTGGCAGGGGAGGAATTGGGTGGTGGGATTTCTCCCACCTTTATAGTAGTTCCCCTTATGGCAGGGGAGAAATTGGGTGGCGGGATTTCTCCCACCATAACGATGGTTCCCCTTAAAGCGGGGGAAGAACCTCTAATTGCTTGCCCTTGAATCTGGGCAGGGGCTAGAAATTGTGCCACTGAAGTGGGTGCCCTCAATTTTTCTGCAAAGGTAACTTCTTTGGAAACGTAGGATTTACTTTCAACAATTGCCCTAGCCTCATGGTAGGGCAATTGTTGTAGTGTCTTAACTTTCTGTATTTCTTTTTCCTTCACTAGAGTCGGGCACCCTGAGGATCTGGCAGTATGGTCTCCGCCACAGTTTACACATATTATTGGCGGTGTACACTCTCCTTCATGCTTAAGTTTCCCGCATATGCAAACCGCATCAGTAGCTTTACATCTTGCAGATGTGTGTCCAAACTTTTGACAATTGTAGCACCTCATTGGTGAAGGGATGTAGGGACGCACCTTAAGCTTGTAGAAGGCTGCATCTATCGTCTGTGGTGGCTTTGGACGATCGAAGGGCAAGAGAAGCGGTATCCACTAGGGATCCGTCCTGTCTTCTCTTTATTCTCCTCACCTCTATTACCCCTTGCTCTGCCAGACCCTCTTTTATGTCCTCAATCGAGCTGTTTAAAAAGTCCCGACAAGTGATCACACCCTGTGAGCTGTTTAACCTCTTGTGGGGACTTGTCTCCAATTCAGCATCCATATATTTTTGCAAACTCAAGATAGCTTTAGCTTGTATACGATTCTCAGCTTCTATGCAGATAGAGCCTTCATTGAGTTTTTTGACAGTTCTCGTTTTCCCTATAATACTCTTAATAAACTTATGCAGCTTAAAAGAACATTCATTTGAGAATGTTCCTTCTTTTTTCCTAACTATAAAAAATCGACCCCAATTATCTTCATCTAAATCAATAAATTTTATACCTACCTCAGTTGTCTTCCTGTGGCCTCCCTTGGCTTTCTTCCTCGGCGGAGAAGAAGGGTTGTAGGGCTGCAGCGTAAACTGCATCCCAGAAGAAAGTTTTCCGTGGTCGTTGTCCGTGTCCATGCCAGGTCTGAAGCCAGTTAGATCCGATGGGTTAGGGGGAATGGGTGACTGGAGAGTGGTGGAAGTAGACGGGATGGTGACAGGAACATTTTGGGTTGGGTTGGCAAGAGGAGGATTAGTTGGTGTAGGAAAAGGACTGGAGAGAGGAAATTGGGAAATAGGAATTGGTGGGCTGGGCCCAAAAAAATTATGATTATCCATAGTTTAATCATATAGTTTCATCGAGATCCGTGGTCCCGCCTCCTCGAACGATCAAATGCACCCGGTTACTGTCCGGGTAGACCATCGCACCTCGATATAGTCGGGTGCCGAGGAAGACAGCGTTCCAATACTGAAGCATCGACCCGTGCCCCCGCGGCCCCCCTCCTAACCCTAGGAACCCGCCTGAGGCGGAATTCCCTAGCCTTCCTGGAGTCGGGCTATCCCCCAGGTAGAGCTCTCGGGTGAAGCCGAGGCCAAAGACATGTGTTGGGATCGGACGCCCGCAGGTCGTCGTCTCCCTCAATGCCCAGGATCCCCTTTTCCACCCTAGCCCCAAAGCCTCGTGCCGGCAAGCACGAGGGAGAGATATTTATACTCCGAGCTCTCAACGAGTGCGTGTCCTTGTTCATGCAGTGTGTGTGGTCGTCTGTAAAGGTCGAGTGTTCAGGTGTGAGTGAGTGTGTGTGGTGGGGAGCTCAAGTTTACCTGTGGGTGCGCTGAACCCAAGTAGCTGCACACATCAACTACCTCTGCAGGTCCTATGTGTAGTGTGTAGTGTTAAGGATGTCAGTATGAGCGTATTGTAGTGTTGTTAGGCTGGGAATCCCGCAGGGACGCCTAGATCCCTGAAGAAGGCTAATCCACTTCCCCCTACGGGGGGACAATGTTATTAGTGATTTTTTTTTTTTTCAATTAGGTAACAACACCACATCTGACACGAATATTTCGGTCAAACTACGAATCGGAAGTGCACATTACAAAACTATTTTTTTAACACACATTACAAGCGTGCCGGAATTCCAAATTTGCAGATTTTCTGCAATTAACCAGAAATGCGAAATTACAGAATGAATATACATTCTTTTTTCTCCAAAAAGGCCCCAACGATTTTCTTTAATCTTAGAATAATCACAGCACAGATATATGAACCTAACGCTTTTATTTGGAACATGTTTTTTTTAATTAATAATAGCGGTGTTCTGGATAACCAGAAAGTTTGGTTTTAAATTAAGATTGCCGTGACAAAGCTTTGTTGTTGATTTTATGTATATATATATTGTAACGTTTTCTTTACTTACCGTCTCTTTATCTTATGGATTTTCCTCAAAGATTCAATTAATTAGTAGAAGTAATTGGTGTTCAAAGATAAAAAAAAATGTAGAAATAGATAGATAAAAAGCTTTATTACAAATTTACAAAATGTCTATAGATTTTCGGGTATTGGTCAATGAAAAAAAATTTTAGTTAAAGGTAAACGTTTCGATTATATTTCATAATCTTCCTCAGTACCTGTATACAACAACAAAATCAAAACGAATAAATATGAAAAATATTACAT